>PYUH01000446.1:214768-253645 GCA_016808085.1 Suaeda aralocaspica
GAATTAGGAAAAAATAGATTCATATTCCTATATTAAAACAATGAGGGAGACATACATAATTAGACAGGGAAACAATTAGGGGTTCCTTAGAAGAATTATACACCTAGTACTAGAATGTACTAGGATAATCATAGGGGTATAATGGCATCACTAAATACAATATTATATAACACTCCCCCTTGGATGACCATTATCGAATAGTATGGCCTCGTTAAAACCTACTAAGAAAAACCCTGTGGGAAACAAAAAACCTAGTGAAGGAAAAAGAGTAAATCACTTCGTAATAAGCTTTATGATGGTGCCTCATGAAAAACCTCACCAGGAAAACCCAATGTGGGATAAAACCATGGTTAAGGGAAAAAAGAGTGCAACGAGTATTTTATCCCCCATAATGAATGCATAAACTTAATTGAGATATTTTAGAGAAGGAACCCAACGTCTTTGGTAGTAGCTCGCACTGAAGTAGATAAAATTCAACTCCTCGTAGTTGATCCTTTTCCGATTGGCACTTCAATTCTTCAAAATGAGATATATTCATTTCTCTCCGTACTTTGAAAATAATACATATGTGTGTTTATAATTACTTCATTCTTTGTTAAATTGCAACAAATATTAAACTTATGCCCCTTCTGGAATTATATAAATAACTGTAATAATACATATTTCATAATATTATGGCAACTTGTGATTATAATCAAAACATTGTACTAATATTATGTAAATTAGTAATTACATGAAGAATAATTATTTGTTTTTATGGATCCGGACCATAAAAGGATTATCTTATAATATCAAGTTCTCAAATGAACCATAAGATTCTGATAGCACTCACATACTCAAAAAAACTTCAGGTTGCGTGTTGTTAATTTATCTGAAACTCTTCAGGATTTGATAATAAAATGTCACCCATTGTAATTGAGCTGGTTGTTCAAAATACTTTGTATAGAAAAACTGAAGCACTAGATATTTGAATATGTCGGTACAAGCTCTCTGGAAAACTTTATGTATAATTCACAAATGCTATTTTAAAACGCATTCATCTGTATATTCATCACAAATAATTCTCATTTGGAGTATAAGATTTTTCATGTAAATCTTCATACTAATGTAAACAAAACTTACTATATAATGGTACAAAATTTTAGTATATTACAATTATGTAGAAAATTAGTAAATGTAATATTGATGAGAGTGAAGTCATATGAACAAAATTTAGCATTAAAAACATATACAAGTAATAATGAGTGATGCATCTAATCACTACTGACACATGACACTGAATTATGCGTTTATCTACGCACTCAAACATGCACAAAATGTAAGACTAAAAATTGCAAGACACTGTAACAATGATGAATTTAAAAATCATTGCTGGACTTCTGGTCATTGATGATCCCATTTATTCACCTTTAGTGACTTCAAGTCCATGATAAGCTGATCATTCTCAATATGTCGACATAAAAAGTGCGAATTTATTTCAGATCCTGTTTCTCAAATCCACTACTTTTGGATATGCATATAATCCTCGTCCTCATTATACCGGTGATAATTTTCAAGATGTAATTTGCATGCTATTTTACAATGATATCTGAATACATTTTCCATTGGTACCATTAGTCGGTTATAACATATAAGTTCTTAAATCATAGGCCATTTCTGTTATAATTCAGATATCTATACCAACTTCCGGGGCAAAACATTATGGCAGTAATATACCGGTACACTTTCAATAGTGTCAACTGCACTTTCTTTGCCATAATTACATATGATTGAAACCGATATACAACCTACACTTCAGGTGTAGTGATTCACGTATATTGGAAAGATTTATCTCAAGGGTATAGACATAAATGGCTAAAATGGAGCTGAATGCTTATGTAACATGAGACATACTGAAATACAAATAAAAACATAGATGTGCCCAACAATTTTAAAAACATTAGACACAAAAGTTGGCAATAATTTCTCAAAATAGTCATATAGGGATTCATCCCACTTTAATAATTAAGTAATTTTGCCACTTATCCAATTCTTTCCCCCTAAGTGGTAAAATTTTCAAAATAGGGGCATAATATTCTTAACCAACATTAGTGTATAATTCAGTGCAAAAATATATTCATCTAATAGAAGAGTTATAATAAAATTGCATCGACTTAGTTAGAAGAATCATCAACAAACTATTTGCTCTTCTGGAGATAGATATGAATAATGAAAACCAATCTTCTCCAACTTATGACGTACATAACATTGTTATAATTCACCATTAAACTGTCTCTTCTAGAGATTAATGGACAAGGGGAGACAATTAGTTGTCCAGTTGTGTCGGTTATTCTTGTGTGCTGACATTCAACGCACCCATAAAACAAAATTGATTGTTATATACAAACATAATCATGTACTTAGCTTATAGCAGGTAACTCACTCAATGGTGATCTTTTGGATGTGCCAATGACTTGATAAGAGTTTTATCAAGTCGTTAACATACAAGGTGATTGACTAAGCACTTTGGTCACTAGTATAGTAGACAACATATAAGCTATTTTAGTGAAACCTTACTTGGTCACTAATTCTATCAATATCCCAAGTTGATCAAAAATAGAATTTCCGTTTCTTGAATTTTCTGTAAAAGTCACAATCCAAAATGCTCAATTTCAATGTTCGTTAATATGTCTTGCCATTCAAAAACATTTCACATATGTAACATAACTGAGAGCTCAGCCACATATTCATATCAAATGAAACTTCAGTGTTTCCTTACGGGTGATTATATATACATTTAAAACCTGGATGGCTAATTGAAATCCAGCCAATCATTTCTAAATTCGGTCAGTTTCAAACAATAGTGGATCACTTTATATATACCTATCCATGCTATGGCATGCATATTAATATGATGTGATATAAGAACACTATACTATGCAAGGTTATATTTCTAATCTGGCAAGACAAATACTGTATATGCGCGGGGGGAAACAATTATTATTTGATCTGCTGAGAGCAGTGATTATAATTATCCATGATACATGTAATGTAAGTTGACTATTATATATCTTCTAGAGTATTATTAGATAATCTTGGACACATATCATTTTACGTAAAAATAAATATAGTCTAATGAAAAAGTCATCATAAACGATCATTTCTTTCACTATTCAACGATAATTAGTTCACTAACGAAATAATGGTCTACCCAGTTTTTGGTTTATCTAGTTTGTGAGACAACTTGTGTTGCCCTTCTACGAACAACATAATTTTAATTAGGCACTAATAATTTGATTTCAAATCATTGACATTCTAGAATCTCTCCATCCATCTTCAGGATGGTATAATATTCTAAACATTTAAACTATTTGTTGCCTCTATTCAACAAACTGACCATTTCCATTTTGTATTTATAACTCACAGAATAAAATACTATCTCCCCTAATCTTGCATATAGGGGCATGAAATTAGTCCAAAAAGATGTAATTCTATTCCTTAAACCACGAATTCTTTAGGCAATGTCATGTAACCATTGTAAAGTATATATCATAAAACTCACATCTTTCTCCACATTATTCAAATGTGTTTCTCACAAAGTCATTATCATAATCGTTCTTAAACTCAATAGATTATTTATTTGTTAAATAAATTAGTTGTATTCATGTTCACAATGCCTATGAGCTTTCACATACTCAATTATAATCAAGAAACATTGTGAAACATGCTAGTTATTCCTCAATGATACAATTTACTCATTCATTTCTAAAAAATGAGTATATCTAGTTATCAATGCATCATAAATCTCACTTATAGTTAATTGTTATCTTGAATATTTACCCAAGATTGCATATCAATTTATCTAAATACTTCGAATAACTTTTTCGCAGGACAAATTGGCCACATAGGAAACTATTTGTTTTACTAGGGTGAATAATGTAAGCATAGTTGTAACAAACTACAAAAAGATCATGTCATGTAAATATCTTCAATTAATCTTGGGATTTATGAATAACCTTTGTAAATTTAAGGAACACCAGTTCATATGTCTTTCATTCGTCATAAAATAAAGGGACTTCATGATCATACATACAAGGAATCTCAGTGTTCAATTATTATTATTCACACCTGTAGGTATATAAACCAACATATTATTAAATCTAAAAATATCAAGAATGTTAAAACTAAACAAAGTCATGAAAATCCTAAGTGTCTCCAGATTAGGGTATCATTATTATTAACCCCTGCAATTAGAATTATGAACCAAATAAGTCTGGCAAGAGAGTGAAAAAAAAAATTGTTTACAATGTGGTCAATCATTGGTACGACATCATTACAATATATTACTTAAAGCAAAATCACAAGCATCACAAGGATCGAAATTTAGTGTCATACACCTTTAATCATAATCAAAACATATTCATCATGTTGTTGATTCACTCTATATTCTTAAGTATACTCGATAGGGAATGTACTATTGAAAACTAATCTGACAACACTAATGTCCCGTATTAATAAAAGGGGATCTGTCTTGGCGACTCCACCATTAAGCACAAGCAAAATTGTGTAAACAACGATATATACAGAAAGTAAATCATAGCAAACGATATAATAGTTTCACCCAATGAACATAGAAAACTAAAATTAACGTATATAAAGGAATTAGAACAACAATTAAACATAATTAGCACAACATAACTAAATAAAATTAATTATTTTATTGCCAGACTAGGGTTTGCCAGATAAATAACAGATTGGCGAAAACAAGATAGTGTTTTTTTTTTTTTGTTGTAGGAATACTAATACCCATAAAAAAACAAACAATAATTTAGTGTAGCATTTATTGGTTTCAATAGATAATTCAATTATTGAGGGGGGCAAAATATATTGTGCGGAATTTGGTCAGCGAATGCTATTTTCTTTTGGCACTTAATGTGGTTTAATACGAAGGCATTTTTGGAATTTGGTCGGACGCCTATTTCTTTTGGGCAATTAAGTGCTTAATTTGCCCCAATTGTGTTTATATGCTTTATGAAAACTAATTCTTGTTTTTATTAAGACCCGGAAAAGCATAATTGAAGTGGTTGTTGCTACTGCTCAGGGACCGCTATTCTCTCATGATCACTATATATATGTTCTAGTATGTCCAATGTGCTTATTTATTTGATAAAAAACATATTGTTTTTCAAGGTTTGAAAAAGTTTAACATAAGGATAATGATTCAAGGTTTATCCCCCACGCCTGGGAATTCTGAAAATCAAGTTAGGGTTGCCTGTGCTGTTCTCTGTGTTCTAATCATGTCCACCGTGTTTATTTTTCTAGATAACATAAATTCTTTTTGAAGTTTTGCAAAAGCTTTTAAGCTTTAACGAACGATATTGAGTTCAAATTTTTTGAAATCTCGGAAATAATATGGAATTTTGGCTGTGCCATACTCAGGGGTCAGGACTGCTATATTCCTTATAGTACTATATGTTTCAAATCTGGCCCCCAATCTATTAGTATATTATATACTTTCTTATTGTTGATAGAAATTTTTCGTATCATGCAAAACAAAAACCACAGGTAGGGGTACTAATGAATAAATCATCACATATCAATCATGAATGGAAAATATAGAATTCTCAATTGGATAATCAAACGAAGACAATAAAAAAAAAATTATAAGAAGAATACTATCTGTGATTCGTCATGCCGCCATATTAAAGTAATTGATTACATCTAACAAATTATTATACAACCAAACTATCTGATTACATGTATCTCATGATTAAAATTTAATAAGAATAAAATAGTGATACTACAATGAGATTCCATAGCATGTAGGGTAATACTGTCAACGGTTAAGTTTCGTGCTGATAAACGTGTTATAGAAAGAGAGTTTAGAGGAGAGTTATTAGGAAATACATAGATTATATCAATATTAAATCATGAGGGAGTACATAACATATATATAGACATGGGAAACAATTAGGGTTTCCTTAGAGAATATACACCTAGTATCTAGAATATAATCGATATCATAGGGAGTAATGGGCATCACTGAAATACCATATATTATTAAACAGTTTGGTTAATTTTTATTAATAGATTAGTTTATGTCAAAAATTGGATTTTATATAAAACAAATCATATAAATTATAAATAATAGAAATTTATGCACGAAAAATTATTTAGAGGCTGTATATTAGTTATATAATGTTCATATGAGTTAGTGTCGAATTCTAATGGTATTTTGTATTTTATGCAAGGAGGAGAATTTCCGAAGAGCAGTTTTAGTTAAGAAGGAAATTTAGCGAGCAAGGATGGGACATATCAAAGACCATAATAGCATGAAAACTTAGTTTAGTATATAGTATGTCGTGTTAAATATTGGAGCAAGAAAACGATCAAGCAAGCCCCATGAATTTATAGTGTTGAACCGAAAATCTGCTGGTTTATGTGTAAAATTGTTTATATGAGGTTAAGGTGTGAAGTATGCTGTAAAAAATTATTTAGCAATTTTGTGATGGTGGAAGTTGTGTTATTAAATTCTCGTACTTTATATGAAGTATAGCATGGTCAATAATTTTATTAGTCAGTTTTCAGTTTGCGGGTTTTACGAAAAAATATTGTTTCAAAAGGTCTAAGGTCGAATCTGACTATGAGATTATTTAATGTATTCCAGAAGCATAATATAAGTTTATAGAGTTGGTTTCGTCATTGAAGGTTTTGTCAATATTTTTAAATAATTTTTAGATTGGTTTTAGACAGATTGGGTGTTTTCAAAAATAAATCTTTTAAAAATATTAAAACGTGAACTAAGGTTTCTAAGGTTGTTAATGGTTAATAGGAGAATAAAAGGAATTTTAAAATGGGTTTCACGACTAGGAATTTATTAGGTAATTAGTTGGATTTTTATTGTGTTTTATCGCTAGTTTTAGGGTTTCTAGTTTAAAATCTACTAAAATTCACAAGACCTTATCTAGCCACGAGATTTGGTTGAGACTGTATTTAGGCAAGTAAAGGTTTTGGAAAAGTGTTTAGACCTATTTAATTTTTATAATTATTTTCAATTTATTTCAATTTCTATTGCCAGTTTTAAAACAAATGTTTTTCAAAAAAAATAAATTATATCAGAATAGAAGTTTCTAAAAACGTTTCGAAGGCCAATTACTATTAATGGAAGGATTACTAAAAGAGGAAAGAGTCATTAACAAGTGTGGTAAGTGTTGAGGGTTTCTGTGTTGTATGTATGTTTCGAAGTCTGACGGTGAATGTTTGACTTTTCGGTTGTGTTTTAAGTTATGTTTGAATTGGACCGTAGCTATATGAAGCTTTATAGAGGGTTAGAGTTATCTAAATAACATGTTTAAGTTTTTGAAGTTTGTTCATGAGTTGTAATGCTTCTATGCATGTTTGAGCAAGTTTTGACCATAAGAGTCATGTTTCAAGACAAGTCAAAGTAAATAAAGTCAAGTTAAATAAGTCAAGTAAAGCAAAGTTAAGTAGCAATTATAAGCAAGTATTTTTAAAGGAACGTGAGTACTCATTCAGGCCAAATGAGGTACCATACGGGGAGGTATGTATTGCCTTAACGTTACTTCCATAGTGGAGTGTGACGATGCTTCATGTTAGTTCTGGAATTCCAAAAGAGTTAAAGAGTTAAGTTTGGACATGGGGTGGATGGAGACCATGTACCACTGTTTTGAAAGACTAGCATCTTTCTGTTAGAGTTCGATTGTACGGGGAGCGCTACCTACTTGGTTGACGACCGTCTTTCCAAAGAGCCGTTCACGTTTCCTATATCCTTTTCGAAGCAGAAGTTATAATCAAGATGAAGAATTTTGAACTTAGGGTCAGAGTTTAATTTGGAGTGAGAGTCTTGTACGGTATTTGTGTGCTATGTGTGTGTCTTCGTGTTGTTATGTTTCTGTATGTTGTGCATACTCAGCAGTGGTTGCTGATACATATATATTTCCATGTTTTTTTCTTGTTAGTTGCTGTTAAGCAGAATAAGTGCAGGTTGTTGAGCATATGCATGGTGAAGGGTTTTTTCTCGAGAGGAGTGGTTATTATTTTTGTAGTTGTTTTGACTTTAGATTTTTCTAGTTGTTTGGAATAAGGGCCGTGATGGTTCCAAGTGTTAATTTAATGTTGACTTAGTTGTTAAAGACTTCCGCTGTGGAGTGTTTGATTTATAAAATGGTTTTAGTAAGGTGTGTGTTTTACTTAGCCTAGCGTTTGCAATTAGTTTAAAATTAGTTGTGGACGTGGCGGTAACATGCTCAAGTTCCTCTGTGGTTATAGGTTTGAGGTAAGTAGAAAGTGAGGAATTTGGGGGTGTTTTTAGAGTGGTAGCCAGAGCTATAGGTTTTTCCAAAAAATGTTTTGAAAATGATCTTCAAAATGTGTTTGCAAACACGGAAGTTTAAAGGTAGGATTAAAAATTGAAGTGTGAGAATGGGTAGACTTAGGATGGGCATTCCTGCATTTTGCATTTATGCATGTTTTTAAGTCTTGCTGCACGTAAGTTGTTTGTTGCTTGTGGGTTTTTGTTGGGGTTTCTTTAGGGATTTACGTTTGCTTTAAACCTGCGGATGTTGTCACCATCGGAATATAGTCTTCATAGGAGAGTTTATGATGATGCTAAGAGTTACTGTGATCGAATGAGAGTTGGTGTAATTTCATGTACAATATGGGGATCCCAGGATCGAATTACAAGCTTCAGTGATATGGTTGTTTTTTAGGAATCTGCCAGATAGAAACCCTTATGTTGGGCTGAAGACTAAGTATCAGGATGTACTTCATGAGGATAGGACTCCAAATGTGGAGAAGTTTTCTGCAAGTGGGAAATGGTTGCCTGCAGTGGACTTTGTAAGAAGGGAAATAGAGCTAGAGCAGATATGATTCATGAGTGGTGACTGAGCCTCAAGCCCACAACATGAGAAAATGAGACTGAAAATGAAGACCCGGAGGAAATGGAAATGAGACTGGGAATGAGGAAAATGAAGATGGAAATGAAAATGGAAATGAAAATGAGGAAGATGAGGAAGGAGATCCAGAAGAGGAAGAAGACCCAGAAGATGAAAGGTATAATGAGGTTTGGAAAGAAGGGAAAGTTAAGCCCGAAGTTTATTGGACGGTATGAAATTCTGGAGAGGATTGGGAAAGTGGCATATCCTTAGCTTTACCCACGGAGTGAGTCGAGTCCATAATGTTTTTCATATTTCTCAGTGAAGAGGTACATCCCGGATAAGAGCCATGTTCTACAACTGAAACCATAGAGCTAGAGAATCTCTGACTTTTGAAGAAAGACCTGTAAAGATTCTTGATTCGAAGGTGAGGAAAACACGGAATAAGGAAGTTAAGATTGTTAAAGTTTTATGGTCGAACAAGATACAGAAGAGGCAACTTGGGAAGCAGAGGATGCTATGAAAGAGAAGTACCCCGATTTGTTTGCCGAGGTTAGTAGAGTTACGGGGACGTAACTTGATTTTTAGGGGGTAGAAGGCGATAGAATTTCGCTTTCACAGTAGAGTGATGTTATTATGTAACTAAAATACAGCCAAAGCAAGACACAAAAGTTTCTATAACAGTGCATTAAAGTTTCGTAAGAGTTTCACGAAAAGAGTTTTGACAAAAGTTTTACAATAAGCAAAAGACTTTATAAAAGTTTGAAAGAGTTTTACAAAGAGTTTTCGAGAAGCGTTTTTACTCGTTCAAGTTCGGGACGAAACTTCTTTAAGGGGGGTAGACTGTAATCCCCCGCATTTTTAAGACTTATATTATATTTTATACGATTATAATATATAGTTTTATGAATTTCGGAAAATAAAGTCTATTTATATTTATGGCTTAAAAATTTATTTTACAAAAGGTTATTAGAAATAGTAATTATTTTTAAAGGAGATTTGAGTATTTAAATTTAATTTTCAAAAATAGCAAAAATAATTATGGGTTTTATTTTAATTATTTCGGACCATATTAGGCCAAAATGGGGTATTTCGGTTTTTCAAGGCCCATAAATATTTTTATGGCCAAAATATTTTCTAAATTATTTTTTTAACTACCTAGATATTTTGTATCTTTTAGTTAGGATAAATTTCAGATTTTACAAAAGTTAAACATATCCAAATTATCCTACACAATTTAGATCTTATCCAAAAAAAAAAAAAAAAATCAAATGTATCTTTCACTTTGATTTGGCCGAAATTCCTTAAGGCCATATACCCTATATATAGCTCTCTGGTTCATCAAATTTTACCCTTTAAACCCCTTCAAAAATCAGAAAAGAAAAAAAAAAGAAAGAAAAACCGCCGCCCAAAAACCGCAGCAAAGTACACAAACAGAAAAAAATAAAACTGCAGTTTTCCTCTTCGTGGAACCAACTTTGAGCCACCACCAACACACCCACATTCACATCTGCCGCCACAACCACCCACCGTGACAGCCCTTGCTGCACTCTACCACCAGGTACCAAGATCCGCCACCCATGCAGCCACCAAGGTGGCCAAAAACCACCTCAAGTAGCCCACTCACCATGGTTTTCGAAAATAAGAAAAAGAGAGAAAAAAATTATTTTCCTTCCAAATTATTTTTAAAAAAATCGAAAAAGTGTTCCCTAATGTTTTCAGTAAATAAAAAGTGTTTTGATGTTTTCCAATTTTTTAAAAATTAGTTTGTAATTATTTTAATAGATTAGTTTATGTCAAAAAATGGATTTTTAATAAAACAATCATATAAATTATAAATAATCGAAATTTATGCACGAAAAATATTTTAGAGGCTGTATATAGTTATATAATGTTCATATGAGGTTAGTCGAATTTCTAATGGTATTTTTGTATTTTAATGCAGGAGGAGAATTTTCCGAAGAGCAGTTTTAGTTAAGAAGGAAATTTAGCGAGCAAGGTATGTGCGACATATCAAAGACCTAATAGCATGAAACTTAGGTTTAGTATTATAGTATGTCGTGTTAAATTATTGGAGCAAGAAAACGATAAGCAAGCCCCCATGAATTTTATAGTGTGAACCGAAAATCTGCTGGTTTATGGTGTAAAATTTGTTATATGAGGTTAAAGTGTTGAAGTATGCTCGTAAAAATTATTTAGACTTATTGTGATGTGTGTGAAGTTGTTTAATTTCTCGACTTAATATGAAGTATAGCTGGTCAAATAATTTATTAGTCAGTTTTCAGTTTTGCGGTTTTTTACCGAAAAAAATATGTTTCAAAAGGTCTAAAGGTCGAATCTGACTATGAGATTATTTTTATGTATCCAGAAGCATAATATAAGTTTATGATTGGTTTCGTCATTGAAAGGTTTTGCAATATTTTTAAATAATTTTTGATTGGTTTTAGACAGATTGGATTGTTTCAAAAATAAACTCTTTAAAATATTTAAAAGGTGAACTAAGGTTTCTAAAGGTTGTTACTGGTTAATAGGAGAATTAAAAGAATTATAAAATGGGTTTCACGACCCAGAGAATTTATTAGGTAATTAGCTTGGATTTTTAATTGTTTTATCGCTAGTTTTAGGTAGGTTCTGTTTAAAATCTACTAAATTCACATAGACCTTATCTAGCCATGAGATTTGGTTGAGACTGTATTTTAGGCAGTAAAAGGTTTGGAGAAAGTGTTTCGAACTATTTATTTTTAATAATTATTTTCAAATTTATTTCAATTTCTATTGCCTAGTTTAAAACCAATTTTTTTCAAAAAAAAATAAATTTCTAAGAATAGAAGTTTCTAAAAACGTTTTCGAAGGCCAATTACTATTAATGGAAGGTTACTAAAAGAGGAAAGAGTCATTAACAAGTGTTGGTTAAGTGTATGAGGGTTTCTGTGTTGTTTATGTATGTTTCGAAGTCTGACGGTGAATGTTTGACTTTTCGGTTGTGTTTTAAGTTATGTTTGAATTCTGGACAGTAGCTATATGAAGCTTTAATATGAGGGTTAAGAGTCTAAAATGACATGTTTAAGTGTTTTGAAGTTTGTTCATGAGTTGTAATGCTTCTATGCATGTTTTGAGCAAGTTTTGACCATAAGAGTCATGTTTACAAGACACAAGACAAGTCAAAGTTAAATAAGTCAAAGTTAAATAAAGTCAAGTAAAGCAAAGTTAAGTAAGCAATTATGAGTAAGTTATTTTTAAAGGAACGTGAGTACTCATTCAGGCCAAATGAGGTTACCATACGGGGGAGGTATGTATTGCCTTAACGCTGTACTTCCATAGTGGAGTGTGACGATGCTTCACTGTTTAGTTCTGGAATTCCAAAAGAGTTAAAGAGTTAAGTTTGGACATGGGGTGGATGGAGACCATGTACCACTGTTTTTGAAAGACTAGCTATCTTTCTGTTAGAGTTCGGATTGTACGGGGAGCGCTACCTACTTGGTTGACGACCGTCTTTCCAAAGAGCCCGTTCACGTTTCCTATATCCTTTTCGAAGCAAGAAGTTATAATCAAGATGAAGAATTTTGAACTTATGGGTCATGAGTCTTAATTTGGAGTGAGAGTCTTGTTATGTGTATTTTGTGTGCTATGTGTGTGTCTTCGTGTTGTTATGTTTCTGCTATGTTATGCATACTCAGCAGTGGTTGCTGACACATATATATTTCCATGTTTTTCTTGTTTAGTTTGCTTGTTAAGCAGAATAAGTGCAGTTTGTTGAGCANGTGCAGGTTGTTGAGCATATGCATGGTGAAGGGATTTTTCTTCGAGAGGAGTGGTTATTATTTGGTAGTTGTTTTGACTTTAGATTTTTCTAGTGGTTTGGAATAAGGGCCGTGATGGTTCCAAGTTGTTAATTTAATGTTTGACTTAGTTGTAAAGACTTCCGCTGTGAGTTGTTTGACTTTTATAAAATGGTTTTAGTAAGGTGTGTTGTTTTACCTTAGCCTTAGCGTTGCAATTAGTTTTCATAATTAGTTGTGACGTGGCGGTAACATGCTCAAGTTCCTCTTGTGTTTATAGGTTTGAGGTAAGTAGAAAGTGAGGAATTTGGGGGTGTTACAAAGCCCATATCATTTTTCTTTTGAGGAGAGGAGAGGTGGGGAAACAAATCAAAAACATTAATCATTTAGCTCATCTAGTGGTATCCTTAATATCTAGTGGAGGAAGACTCATATTTCTTTCTTATTACTGAAACGCTTGCATGCTAGTGGTATCCTTGATATCTATGTTGATAATACCATTCTTGGGTTTTTCGGTTACCACCTTCACCACAATACAAAGCCCATATCATTTTTCTTTTGAAGAGAGGAGAGGTGAGGAGAAGAAGGTATACATGCAGCAAGTAGGAAAAGGTCGCAAAACATGATGTAAATGAGCACCAATTTTACTTTGATTGAGAAATGAGAGATAAGAGAATACATGTATTAATAGAGGAAGTAGTGTTGTGACAGAGGAAAGGGTCGCACTGACTTACATAGATGAGCAGCAACTTTCTTCCGATAAAGGGTCGCTAAAGGAAGTAGATGAGCACCATTTTTTCCTCTTATTAGAGGTACATGCAACACCATATTAAAGGGTCGCTAAAGGAAGTAGATGAGCACCATTTTTTCCTCTTATTAGAGGTACATGCAACACCATATTTCCATTGAGAGTACATGCAACACCATATTTCCCTTGAGAGAGGAAAAGGTCGCAGGGATGACAACCATTTTCTCCTCTCAAAGATACATGCAACACAAGAGTGATTTACATATCTTTCCTATGATAAAATTCTAATTGAACACCATTTTTTTTCCTCTTAGATTAAAGGTACATGCAACCTCATATTTCCCTTGGAAGAAGAAAGGGTCGCATAAGGAGAGTTAGATGAAGGTAGAGCCAAGGTGAGGTGGAGAGAAAGAGACACATGGAGGAAAACTGAAGCAAACACACATGCATAATGAGGCCCACACTAAACACATGGCATAACACTTCAACATCAAACACTATTTAACTATTCACATGAATAGTGTTTGACATTGAGGCTTAGCTTTTTAATAAATGGAGAATATAGATAGATGAATAGTTAAGGATATGAAGATGAGCGATTAAGATTGAATGGGGGTGAGAAAAGGAGATAAACGGCCGAGATCNGTGTTACAAAGCCCATATCATTTTTCTTTTGAGGAGAGGAGAGGTGGGGAAACAAATCAAAAACATTAATCATTTAGCTCATCTAGTGGTATCCTTAATATCTAGTGGAGGAAGACTCATATTTCTTTCTTATTACTGAAACGCTTGCATGCTAGTGGTATCCTTGATATCTATGTTGATAATACCATTCTTGGGTTTTTCGGTTACCACCTTCACCACAATACAAAGCCCATATCATTTTTCTTTTGAAGAGAGGAGAGGTGAGGAGAAGAAGGTATACATGCAGCAAGTAGGAAAAGGTCGCAAAACATGATGTAAATGAGCACCAATTTTACTTTGATTGAGAAATGAGAGATAAGAGAATACATGTATTAATAGAGGAAGTAGTGTTGTGACAGAGGAAAGGGTCGCACTGACTTACATAGATGAGCAGCAACTTTCTTCCGATAAAGGGTCGCTAAAGGAAGTAGATGAGCACCATTTTTTCCTCTTATTAGAGGTACATGCAACACCATATTAAAGGGTCGCTAAAGGAAGTAGATGAGCACCATTTTTTCCTCTTATTAGAGGTACATGCAACACCATATTTCCATTGAGAGTACATGCAACACCATATTTCCCTTGAGAGAGGAAAAGGTCGCAGGGATGACAACCATTTTCTCCTCTCAAAGATACATGCAACACAAGAGTGATTTACATATCTTTCCTATGATAAAATTCTAATTGAACACCATTTTTTTTCCTCTTAGATTAAAGGTACATGCAACCTCATATTTCCCTTGGAAGAAGAAAGGGTCGCATAAGGAGAGTTAGATGAAGGTAGAGCCAAGGTGAGGTGGAGAGAAAGAGACACATGGAGGAAAACTGAAGCAAACACACATGCATAATGAGGCCCACACTAAACACATGGCATAACACTTCAACATCAAACACTATTTAACTATTCACATGAATAGTGTTTGACATTGAGGCTTAGCTTTTTAATAAATGGAGAATATAGATAGATGAATAGTTAAGGATATGAAGATGAGCGATTAAGATTGAATGGGGGTGAGAAAAGGAGATAAACGGCCGAGATCGAAGACATGTGTGAGTGAAGCATGTGAAGCACTATTCAACTATTCATTTGAATAGTTAAGGATTGGTGCTTTTTAATATGTACATATATTTTGCTTGTTTAGTGTTGTTGGCTATATTGTTGTGATTATACAGGATTTTGGCTGTTTATTCCATTTTCCGCGTTTTTATCGAAGACTTGGTGTTGTTAGTAGGAGCCGCAGTCACGCTCGTGAGAGTTAAGGAAACTTGGACCTTGTTTGAGGAAGTTTAGAAGGCTTTTGGAGGCCCAAATGGTCTAATGATGAAGCAATAGAGGCGTGCCTTGAAGTTAGAAGCGAAGGGAAGGATCCTTGCATTTTGCCCGATGCGAAAGTCATACCCCCTGATGGAGAAGTACTTTACCCGATACCATTAGGTGGATCGCACCTTGAGTTGTTTTCGAAATTTTCCGAGATTTTTAGGCTTCATATATATTCGTTTGTTTTGGGGTTGAATGTAAGCTTTTGGAATATACTTTACGAATAGTTTTCCATAAGTTTTACTCTCAAACACTTTGTTCTTCCATCATTCAATCAATTCGATTTCAAGTTTCAATTCAATTCTCTTTACTTTCATTAATTTAGATCATGTTATTACTCAGTAGTTATTATAGAATTAATAGAATTAATTCTCGTTATTAGATTTGATTTGTCTTGCCCTAAAATTCATGTTAATTAGTATTATTAATTCAATCATCTTTCTTAGTTTTTATTATTATCTAGTTTATTATCCGGGTGTTGCCCCAGTAATAACGCGTTCCAATATGGGTTAGTTTAATATGTATAATTCTTCGGTACACCCATAAGCACATATAAATGCTATTGTTGTTCTTTAAATTAAATAAAACAACAAATGCATGCTAATTGTTTTAAAACTTGAATTTACATACATTGGAATATTGCAATGTTATTCTCCTACATACACTTACTGATAAGGTTATAACTAAAACAATATTCATAGAATTAATATAATTACTTAGCTTGTGTCTTAGTGCTCTTAATTCTATTCACATACCTATTTCAATGTATCTCCCTTCTTTGGTATATTTCACCTTCATGCTCTGAGCTCGTGCGCAACGTAATCTATGCATGTCAATTGAGTTTTAGCTTGAACAATTCATGAGCTTGCATAAATTGCATAGAAAATCTACCTCCAACTACAACCTATATATATATATATATTTATTATCATTGGGGTGAAAAAATATAACAATAATTTAAACTTCTATTACAACTTTGAATTAACATGCATGTAATTATTTGAAGCACTATGCAAAAGACTACACATACAAGCATTATATTTGGGTCAAGCATACAACTCAATTTAATTGGTTCTCAAATGGGACCCATATTCCACACTAAAAAAATCATTTTAATTTCAAATATATTTTTCTCAAAATGTTTTTCTTAATTGGTTCTCAAAATATTTTTTTAATTTTATTTTTTTTCCCATATTTTAATTGGTTCTCGAAATAATTTTTTCCCATATTCCAAGCAGACAGCTCAATTTAATTGGTTCTCAAAATATTTTTCTTAATTTTATTTTTTTCCAAGCTATTTTTGTAAAACATCTTCAGACTTTGGGTGGAGAGTGAGTCACAACGGTTGCAGGCATGTTAGAGGAACACTCAATTGACAAAGCTTCTCATGGCGGTAGCGGGTTAATCGTCGAAGACGTGGGTTCACGAGAGGTTTCCCTTATTATAGGAAAAACACAAATATAAAAAGAAAACAACGTTTATTTTCAAGTTATAAATTGACAGTAACAAACTTAGTTTCCATAGTAATTACATATATTTTCTAGTAATATCTTCTAAATTTTTGGTTATCACATCATTTAATTTATAGAGTTTTTGGTATATTAATATTAATAATAATGATGATGATGATGATGATGATGGTGATAATAACAATTAGTATTATTTTTTCTTAAAAGCTTTTGGCCTTATTATTTTGATACACAACATTAAGGGATGTTTATTATTATATTTTCTAATAACTATTGGGCTTTAAATGGTAATATGAAATAATTACATGGTTGACAAACAAAATAGTGAAGAAGAGAGTATATATAAAAAATCAAATTTTGTTTGGTCTTATTTAATGGTAGGAAGATAATTTTAAAATAATAATAATAATAATAATAATAATAATAATAATAATAATAATAATAATAATAATAATAATAATAATATATAATTATTATTATCATTTTTATTACTCGTTACCATTACTATTATAGTTTGCTATTAGTATAGTATCAACAAATATTTAAATTCTAATCACTGTAAATTATCTACTTGATTAATTAAGTAAGCAACAAATGATACATAAATAAATAAAAACACAATTTATTAACATGGTGAATCTCCCGCCCACTTGGATACAAATGTTGCACATAGATCACTATGCTTGTCTTAGGTTTGAACCCCACTGTGCAAACAGTTTAGCAAATATTTTTCATTCGAACTAGATACTAGTTAAATATACTTGATTAATTGTTAAATATAGTTGTTTACTAGTTAGAATAACGATGTTATTAAAGAAAATTGAACTGATTAAATAATTATTAAACTGAAGTGTTCGACAATTATCAATATGCAAATCTTCATTAAGACCAAATTTTTATCGTAGCAATATGGAATCCAATATAATTCATTAACAAAATCTTCATTGCAAGATAATTTTATCCGCAATCAACATTACGACACCAAAAAGGGTATTAATCAATTTATTTTGAAGAAAATATTAAAAAAAACGTTGATTGAAGAAGAAGAAGAACAGAAGAATATAATAAGAAGAATAAAACTAAAATTGAAATAAACAATAAATCTTTAAACATAATAATAAATGATGCCTAAAAAAACAGGGGGAAAACTTGGAGGGAGTTAATGGGATTTTTCCCCTCTCAATAGATGTAGTTGTCTCCAAAAACACCAAGATTTTGCATCCCAATTTTCCCGCTCTTTTCACAAGGTGATGTGTCGATTTTTTATAGGTGTTGTATGATTAGCCCATATACAATAATTTTATGTATATCGGCTCTTAGATGTGTACTTATATAATCTTAATCGATCTCGAACAAAGTGATGCATTATTTGAGATTAATCCTCTTTTGGTGTTGTGTTGTAATGTTTGCCACTTAAACAACCAAGTCCATATACCAATTTCTATTCCTTCGTACTTCGCAGTTAGTGCATATCAAGTGCATTGAGAAGGTAGATTTAGCCATTTAGGAACATTTTTTCTAGTGACTTTATGTAGTGATATTTTGTACTGAAGATTCAAAATGAATAAACTTCACTTAAAAGCTTTCACAATTTTAATATTTAAGTAATGGACACCCCTCCTTTGGATGTAGCTATGCCTGATGCAAACTTTGACACATTTATTTAATTAATATCTTACCTTCCACGGTCGTTTGATTTATAAAAGAAATATCTTCAAATTAACTTGCATGTGTGAACAAATGATTGTTTGACATTGAATTTACTTCGATGAGGCTTCAAATTCAACTTAGTTAATTAACATGTACTTGATGAGGTTGTCGTGAGCCTATCAAAAATAAACCTATCTAAACCTCCTAACCAATGTAGTCGGGCAAGTAGGGTCGAATCCCAAGAGACTAAGCATTTTGAATTGATTAAATTGACTCAAATTTTAGCTAAGCAAGTAACCAAAAATATTGATTGAGAGAATTAATTGACTAAACTAGCTAAATTAACTAATACAATCTAATAAGGATTAAAGACTAACTCTATGATTAAAAACACCTAGAGTTAAGCATCACCACTAGCATAATCAATGCAAATACTAATTCCTACCCCAATTTAATAAATCAATTGCTCAAGAGAAAAGGCACGCTCTAAAAATACCATAAACCTCTCCCGAGTATTTATGGCTTCTCTAATTTGCAATCAAACCTACTCTCGTGGAATCATACAAATTGAAGACATTAAGCACGGCACCCTAATTTCTTAACAATCCATTCTACCTATTACCATGGAGAATTTCATATCCTTAATTGAATTACTCAAATCCGTCAAAACCCAACTCCCGTTGCGATAGAGACAATGGAATCATAACAATACTAATTATCCCTAATCTAGTATTGGCATAAGCACATTCAATTAAGCAAGAACAATTAACAATTAAATTGGGAATTTAAGGGAATTAATTAAGCATTAATCATGACTAGGGTTTTACTTAACCTTAGAATTGGAAAACTACTCACACATATTAATTAAGCAAAACAAAGAGATAATAAAAGAAAACATGATTAATAATAATAACAAGAAAGAAAGAAAGAAATTTTACTTGAATTAATGGAAGAATACTGAACTTTGAATGTTGAATGTTGAGGAGAAAGAGAGAGAAGAAAAGTTACAATTATGCGTGATAAAGAAGAGCCCCCAAAACAAACTCTAGTCCCTTTTTCCATAAATCCCTTTCTTATATATATTTTCTAGAATTAGAGTAGGAAAAATACATTAGGAAAATAAATCAGGAAATTGTAAATATAACAAATTAGGCCCTTTTGCATAGCAGGGGACGACCAGCTCCCCTTGGAAAACCAGCTGGCCGAGCAACAACTTAAGGGAGAAAAACACACAAACCATTGGGCGCTGGTTCGCGTTCTGAAACTTTGGGTCGACTTTGGAAGGCTGTAACTTTAGTTCTATGCGTTCGAATGAGACGTGTGACCTACGGTTGCGAAGTTCTATGAATCTAGTTTCCAATGCAACTTGAATCGCATCAATCCGATGAGTATATCTTGAGTTACAACCAAAATAGTTAGAATTGGTCAAACTGATCTTTCACAACTATGAATATTTCTTCACTTTTAACTCAATTACACCCCAATAAAATATGCCATAACCCACATAGATGCAAAATGGACTTCATATGATGATAATGCTCATGTGAAACGTCCATAATCTTCAACTCTTCTTTTATATTTATCCGCTTCGCTTAACTTGCTTCCGAAAGCTTCCAAATAGTTGTAAAACTACCTGAAAAATTAAGAAAACAACAAAAGAAGCGTAATAGAGCACAAAATGGATAATTCATGCAATTAATGCCGAAAATATAACTATATGGACCAAATATGCTCTAAATATGCACCCAAAAATGCCTAAAATTCCGATATAAAAGTGAGTTATAAAATTCCCCCAAGCTAGACTGTTGCTTGTCCCTAAGCAACCAAATTAGATAAACAATGACTTCACCCCATAAAACTTTTGAAAACACAATCAACTCAAGCAATTCCGAGTATGCAAGTTTCTATACCAACCTTTCAAAATCCCTTGACCGCCATCCATAAGTATCAAAATCATATAGCCAATTATGCAAGAGATAGGAGTCAATGACTAGAGTAGCTCGTGGGTTGTCACTCCACACATAGTGTTGAGCATCTAAACAATGTAGCTCACCCTCACCATGCCCAACCATAAGATAAGAAATGGAATGCAAATGCAATAAGGTGTTTAAATGCAAGTTTTGTGTAACCCAATCCCGCATCTCACACCCTCATGCAAGTGTTTAGAAGGGTAGCCACTCAACCTAATGCTGTCTCAAAATGTAATTAACACTCTAAGACCTTGCAAAAGGACTCTTCCACAATAACAAAAGCATGCGCATCGATAACACCATTTTATACTCATATTTCTATGCTAAATTTGTGTGTTTTCATCTTACTTTTCCCATAGTTTCAACCTTTTTGAGCCATTATGCTTTATACTTTGCTATTGTTCTTCTCGGGTGTATTTTGCTTTGTTTTTTGTAAGTTTTAGGTGCTTTTTTTTTAGGATTTTTGGAGATGCAAGTAGAGCTTATTTCATGTTGATCAAAGAATGGACAAATCAAGGCATCTATGATGGTGAAAAGCTTCAAAAGAGTTGCTCATGAAGATCTACCACAACATGGTTGTGGAAATGACTTAGTTTGCCAAAACCTACTTGTGGCCACTTGTTTTGAAGTATTTTGAAGCAAAAATCTGCCTACTCCGCACCCTAGTTGCAACCTAATATCACATGCGACACCCCGGTTGCGACCCCTTCTTTGATGTTGACAACTCTTCATATTCCTAACATCAAAATAGGTTTTTTTAGGAGTTTTCATTCTAAATTCTACACACATACTTCAATATCAGTTACTAGAAAAAGTTTTAGTTATCCTTAGTTTTCTTTGGCACACAATTCTCAACTTTTGTTGTTTTGGCAACCTTGATTTGGCAATTTCATCAATTCAAGTAATATCTTCTTTTCTCTATTCTCTTTTTATTGTTGTTAATCATGCTTTCTTTTAATTTTTGTTTTGTTTATTCAACAATTATGTGTGAGTAGTTTTATTAATCTAGGGTTAGGTCAAGCCCTAACCATGAATGATTCTTGAGCAATTTTGTAAAACCCCTAATTTAATTGTTGATTGTTCATGCTTAATTGATTGTGCTTATGCCAATACTAGATTAGGGATAATTGGTATTGTTATGAATTCATTGTCTTTATCACAATGGGAATTGGGTTTTGATGAATTTGAATATTTCAATTAAGAACATGAAATTCTCCACGGGAGTAGGTAGAATGATTTGTTAGAGAGTTAGGGTTTTGTGATTAAAGTCTTTGATTTGCATGATTGCACAGGAGTAGGCTTGATTGCAAACGAAGGAAGCCATAGACACTTGGGATTGGTTTGTGGTATTTTATAGGGTTACCTTTTCTCTTGAACAAGTCGATTAAATTGGGGTACGGATTGCTTCTGTCAATTGTGCTAGTGGTGGTGCCTAACTCTAGGTATTTTTATTCCTTGAATTTTATCATAATATTTCCGTTAGTCTTGTTTAGTGTTAGAATAGTTATTCAATCTCAAATCTAAATTATTACCTGCTTAGTATAAAGTAGAACCAAAATCGACCACTTTGAACCATTTAGTCTCTTGGGATTCGACCCTTACTTGCCCGACTACATAGTTAGGAGGAAAAGTTAGGTTATTTTTGTTAGGTGCGCAACATGCCTTTCAAATTTTTGCACCGTTTCCGGGGACTAAAGGTGTTCAAATTATTTAGTTTTGATTTATTTTTGCTAAGCCTCTATTTAGTTTGTTGCTTCGACTATATTCCTTTGTTATTTGATCTTTTGTTCCTAGTTTTCCTTGTTGCATGCTAACTCGACGAACAGGTCAACAGAATCTGATTCCTATAGACCTTGAAATCGAAGCTACTTCACATAGGCAAGGAGGTAGAAGAACAAGGAGAAGAAATCAGATTACACAGGAACCAATGGCTAAGGAACGTTCGTGCTAAATCACTTTGGGAGTATGGTGTACCAGACACTACAACCGGTGCACTATCTAGTATTGTTCGACTTGCTGTTAATGCTGTAAATTTTGAGCTCAAGCCTTAGCTCATCCAAATCATCTTCAATGATTCATTTGCGGGGCTAGCCACTGAATGCCTTGTAAGCCATATTGCAAGCTTCTTGGAGAAATGTGATACTGTGAAGATCAACAATGTGAGTGAGGATGCTATTCGACTACGCCTTTTTTCCATTCTCTCTTCGAGATAGAGAAAGGGAGTGGTTGCGGGATGAAGGTGTTGGAACCTTTGATACTTGGGATAAACTTGCCAAGGCATTCTTAGTGAAATTTTTGGGGCAAGAAAAGACCGCAAAGTTAAGGAATGAGTTAGCAACCTTTCAGCAATCTGATGAGGAGTCATTATATGAAGCATGGAGAAGGTTTCTACGCTTGCAAAGGCAATGACCTCATCACGGTATTCCCGAATGGATTTTGATACAAACTTTCTACAATGGTTTGACACATGAGTTTCGTATCTACATTGATGCTGCTTAAGGCGGTTCCCTTATGACTAAGAGTCCAAATGAAGCAAAGGAGTTGATTGAAAAAATGGCGGCCAATGACAACTATCACCCAAGTGGCCGAAATAGTTCAAAGAAGGGAGGTGAATATGATGTTGATGCACTAACCTCTTTGGCTAGTACTGTGCAGACACTTTCTCACAAGTTTGATCAATTGCAAGTTGGAACCTCTATGGCGGTCACATGTCAAATATAGGAGGTTTAAATGTCTTGACATTTACGCTAAAAGTGACCGTGATTCCTACGACAGTGAGTATAGATTTTATTGCTTTCTAGAGTAGTTTTTCTTATTTTGTTTTCTTTTCACGAGGACGAGCAAAGGTTAAGTGTGGGGGAGTTTGATAACACCATTTTATACTCATATTTCTATGCTAAATTTGTGTGTTTTCATCTTACTTTTCCCATAGTTTCAACCTTTTTGAGCCATTATGCTTTATACTTTACTATTGTTCTTCTCGGGTGTATTTTGCTTTGTTTTTTTGTAGGTTTTAGGTGCTTTTGTTAGGATTGTTGGAGATGCAAGTAGAGCTAATTTTATGTTGTTCAAATAATGGACAAATCAAGGCATCTATGATGGTGAAAAGCTTCAAAAGAGTTGCTCATGAAGATCTACCGCAACATGGCTGTGGAAATGACTTAGTTTGCCACAACCTAGTTGTGGCCACTTGTTTTTGAAGTATTTTGAAGCAAAAATCAGCCTACTCCACACCCTGGTTGCGGCCCCTTCTTTGATGTAGACAACTCTTCATATTCCTAGCATCAAAATAGGTTTTTTTAGGAGTTTTCATTCTAACTTCTACACACATACTTCATTATTAGTTTTTAGAAAAAGTTTTAGTTATCCTTAGTTTTCTTTGGCACACAATTCTAAACTTTTGTCTTTTTGGCAACATTGATTTGCCAATTTCATTAATTCAAGTAATATCTTCTTTTCTCTATTCTCTTTTTATTGTTGTTAATTATGCTTTCTTATATTTTTTGTTTTGTTTATTCAACAATTATGTGTGAGTAGTTTTATTAATCTAGGGTTAGGTCAAGCCCGAGCCATGATTGATTCTTGAGCAATTTTGTAAAATCCCCAATATAATTGTTGATTGTTCATGCTTAATTGATTGTGCTTATGCCAAGACTAGATTAGGGATAATTGGTATTGTTATGAATTCATTGTCTTTATCACAATGGGAATTGAGTATTGATGAATTTGAATATTTCCATTAAGAACATGAAATTCTCCACTGGAGTAGGTAGAATGAATTGTTAGAAAGTTAGGGTTTTGTGATTGAAGTCTTTGATTTGCATGATTCCACGGGAGTAGGCTTGATTGCAAAATAAGGAAGCCATAGATACTCGTGAGAGGTTTGTGGTATTTTATAGGGTTACCTTTTCTCTTGAACAATTAGTCGATTAAATTGGGGTACGAATTGCTTGTGTCAATTGTGCTAGTGGTGGTGCCTAACTCTAGGTGTTTTTATTCCTTGAATTTTATCATAATATTTCCATTAGTCTTGTTTAGTGTTAGAATAGTTATTCAATCTCAAATCTAAATTGTTACTTACTTAGTATAAAGTAGAATCAAAATCGACCATTTTGAACCATTTAGTCTCTTGGGATTCGACCCTTACTTGGCCGACTACATAGTTAGGAGGAAAAGTTAGGTTATTTTTGTTAGGTGCGCGACACGCCTTTCACGCATGAAGATCAAAAAGGGCTTTATGAGCTTGTAACGTGGCTAGGGTGAAGGGTAGGATAAGTTTGTGATAATGTGGTGGAAACGCGGGGTATACGCATATAAATCGAAGAAGATTGCCAACACAAACCCTCCTCATACATCCAATTCCAACCAAACTACACCAAATCAAACTTTCGATTTCAACTCATTTCAACCCATAACATTGTAAGACAACCAAATACAACCATTATTACAAACTTTGAACTTGTTTTCTTTTCATTTTTTCACTTTTTTTTTCATTTTTTTTCGTTTGGACTTCATTTAGTTTCATGACTCTTAATGATTAGTCTTTGCTAATTAGATTAACAGGAGACAAAATCATCACACGCACATAACTGGGCTTTTCACTTCAATTAACACTTCAACTTCTTATATTCAATTCACATAAACCCAGACATTGGTACGTAGAGCCTTAATATGAAACTTTATAAAATTTACAATCACAGTAATTCCATCAAATCTACATCAAAAGGCCTTTGAAAATTTGTAGCCTATCAACAATGGTGCTATAACACATTGGAGCACAAATCAACACCAAAACCATCAAACCAACATCACACCATCAAACCAACATCAAAACCTCATAAACCAAAAGAGCTCCCCCCAAGCCAAGCTTGGGCATAAAACATATAATCGGCAATGCATGGCTTAAATAGGTTGTAATGTGGTTAATAGACAAATGAAGGTCAAAGCTACAAAATCAAGATCAAAGGGATAATAATGAAACCAACGACGACCTAGGAATATGTGTGACGACTCTAAAAGAAAAGAATGCCTTTTATCATGCGCAACATGTAACAATACCTCAATTAAAGCTACTCAAGTCCAATGGCAAACCCATGATCATAATTACACAAGGAACTAAGCACACAAGAAAGAAAACAGTTTAATGTAGCCTAATAGAACAAAAGTGGCTCAAATCCTCCTATTAACACAGTATAAGCCCCTACTCAAGACATGGCTATAAGGCAAGATAAGGCAAAACTTCAGGCTAAATCAATTACAAGTCCAGGTTAGCAATTTCCAAGCAATACCCATCACATGCTCAAATTAATCAAAAACATTTTACAAAATGCGGGGTACAGGGATTTCATCAGCATTTCAACATTCAATCATCCAAAATAACTAACTATGAAAGTGATTAAACCTAATCTAGGAAAGCAGTACATTTTTTTGCATTGCACGTAAACTCCCACCCCTAATGGATGGTACAAACCGCACAACAATCCTACCAAAGCAATAAAATCTATACTAAGAAAGCAAATAAATGTAAGTATGCGTCCCCCAAGCTAAACAAAACACAGTGCCCTCAATGTGTAATACATAAGACAAAGGAGAGAGATAAGAGAAGCTCACTCAGAAACTTGGGTCGACTTTGGATTGAATAAAGTTTGTCTTCAGTTCAAAATTCGCAACTTCAACAGTTGGCCTCACAATACTAGAAAGTACACCACTTGTTGTGCCCGATACGCCATATTCCCACAAGGATTTGGGTTGTTCGGCCATGTTATTCTGCTTGTTTCGATTTCTTCTACGCTTACCCCCTTGCTTACGTGCAGTAGCTTCGATTTCAGGGTCTATTGGAATCAATTCCTCTGAACATGTACTTCGAGTTTGCATGCAACAAGCTAGGAAACTAGACACAAAAGATCAAACCAAAATGAAATGATAGCCGAAGCAACAATCCAAATCAAAAGCTTAGCAAAAATAAATCAAAGATAACAAATTCAAATACCATTAGTCCCCGGCAACGGCGCCAAAATTTGATGAGGTTGTCGCGAACCTATCAAAATTAAACATATCAAAACCTCCTAACTAAAGTAGTCGGGCAAGTAGGGTCGAATCCCAAGAGACTAAGCGTTTTGAATTGATTGAATTGACTCAAATTTTAGCTAAGCAAGTAGCCAAAAATATTGATTGAGAGAATTAATTGACTAAACTAGCTAAATTAACTAATGCAATCTAATAAGGATTAAAGATAAATTCTATGATTAAAAACACCTAGAGTTAAGCATCACCACTAGCATAATCAATGCAAATACTAATTCCTACCCCAATTTAACAAATCCATTGCTCAAGAAGAAAGGCGCGCTCTAAAAATACATAAACCTCTCCCGAGTATTTATGGCTTCTCTAATTTGCAATCAAACCTACTCTCGTGGAATCATACAAATTGAAGACATTAAACACGGCACCCTAATTTCTTAACAATACATTCTACCTATTCCCATGGAGAATTTCATATCCTTAATTGAATTAATCAAATCCGTCAAAACCCAACTCCCGTTGCGATAGAGACAATGGAATCATAACAATACTAATTATCCCTAATCTAGTATTGGCATAGAAACATTCAATTAAGCAAGAACACTTAACAATTAAATTGAGAATTTAAGGGAATTAATTAAGCATTAATCATGACTAGGGTTTTACTTACCCCTAGAATTGAAAAACTACTCACACATATTAATTAAGCAAAACAAAGAGATAATAAAAGAAAACATGATTAATAATAATAACGAGAAAGGAAGGAAAAATTTTTACTTGAATTAATGAAAGAATACTGAACTTTGAATGTTGAATGTTGAGGAGAAAAAGAGAGAAGAAAAGTTACAATTATGCGTGATAAAGAAGAGCCCCCAAAACAAACTCTAGTCCCTTTTTCCTAATAAATCCCTTTCTTATATATATTTTCTAGAATTAGAGTAGGAAAAATACATTAGGAAAATAAATTAGGAAATTGCAAATATAACAAATTAGGCCCTTTTTCACAGCAGGGGACGACCAGCTCCCCTTGGAAAACCAGCTGGCCGAGCAGCAACTTGAGGGAGAGAAACGCACAAACCATTGGGCACTGGTTTGCATTCTGAAACTCTGGGTTGACTTTGGAAGGCTGTAACATGAGTTCTAGGCGTTGGAATGATACGTATGACCTATTGTTGCGAAGCTCTATGAATCTAGTTTCCAATGCAACTTGAATCGCATCAATCCAATGAGTATATCTCGAGTTATGACCAAAATAGTGAGAATTGGTCAAGCTGATCTTTCACAACTATGAATATTTCTTCACTTGTAACTCAATTACACCCCAATAAACTATGCCATAACCCACATAGATGCAAAATGGACTTCATATGATGATAATGCTCGTTTGAAACATCCATAATCTTCGACTCTTCTTTTATAATTATCCACTTCGCTTAACTTGCTTCCAAATAGTTGGAAAACTACCTGAAAAATTAAGAAAACTACAAACGAAGCGTAATAGAGCAAAAAATAGATAATTCATTCAATTAATGCCAAAAATACAACTATATGGACCAAATATGCTCTAAATATGCACCCATAAATGCCTAAAATTCTGATATAAAAGTGACTTATCAGTAAGCCCTCCATATTTTGACTTATACAAATATCGAATGCATTTATTTGACTTTAAATTTATTTTGTTGTGTACATGTAAACATTAGAATAATTGGATTTTGATAACGTACTCATTGAGACGAATCAAACAAGACCCCATATGAAAATATTATGTTTTATATATTGAAAGTAATTTAAAATTTTCTTCCGTCTTATAAATAGGGTAAGATTCCACACTATCAAACATTTACGAACGGAGGGTGTATTATACAAATCCGTCAAAAAAATTAGTCAAAATTGTCAGAAAATACCAATTAAATGTCAGTTTTTGTAAGCAACTACATATTAAAACTTTTTAGTTACTAAACTACCTATTATATTTATCCTGGTTTGGTAGCTCTACCTAATATCGGATTTTAGTTGATTTTCCAATTGTGGGGCCCACTTTTAACCATTTTCCCCAAATATAAATAGTGTAATCACCATTTTACCCTTATCTTTTAAACTCTCTCTTTAATTGAAATCATCTAATGCTTTTAATTAGGTAATCGATCAATAGACTTAATTAATTGAAGAACAATAGCAAAGTACTAATTAATGAAGTAATAAACTATTTACCTCTTTGTAGTAATTAAAATGCTAAGAAAATCAATTTATTAACATCACAAATTAAAATGGTTTTGCCATCAATAATGATGAAGTCTAGAAGGATGAGACTTTTCATACTAAAGCTTGTAACGACCTTCAAAAGTATTGAAGTAATTCTTCAATGAAGTAGTAGATGATTGAGACTTTTCTTAAAATTACCGCCCTCTTTGATTGATATCTTATTTTATCAAATTAAATATTCAAATCAAACCATGCAAATCACGAGACTCACTACCAACAATGGAGATGAGAAAAATTCGAGGAATACCAACGGCTTTACAGAGATCCAAAAGTCTGAAAGAGTTTATTTGGTGAAGAAATTGAATGATAGGATAAATTGAAAAAGAAAGAAAAACAGAAACCAACACATTAATGAGAGTGAAGGAAGAGTAACAACCAACATCAGAAAAAGAGAAACTGACTTTATTGATCTAAGTGTATAATTTTATGCTTGAACGTGTACTACAAGAAACCCTCACAGTAATATTCCTGTTTATTCCCAAATTGGACCAACCATAAAATTTTATTAACATTTAAATAGTTTACAGTGTTAAACAAATCTATGAGTTATGTCTATTTATTTATAAAAATAAAAGATTTAATCATGATAAATTTGCATGCATAGTATATAGAAAACCCTCACAATAATTTACTTATTTATTGCAATAGTTGACCAATCATAAAATTTTATTATTATATAAACATTTAATATTATTAAACATATTGGATATACTTTGTATGCTATTTTGAAAAATTTAATCATGATAGTTTTGACAATTTAATAGTATATATAACTATTAAACAAACCAATAATTAGTATACATCATATTATCAACGTAAGGCCAAATTAGAATCATGTGTATTACCAAAATCAACTATATATCCATTACACTCGAATTATACCGAAAACCATCGACTATGAATCGTATAAGCCTAAACAGTATAATCACAAACATATATATTTTGGGGCGTCGTGCGCATTGCGCACGGTGTCACAACTAGTAAAAAACAAGTGTAAAATGATAATTATACTATTTGCATTTGAGGTCGAAATATGATATTAGGTAGTGCTACCAAATCAGAATATGTATAATAGGTAGTTGAGTGACTAAAGAGTATTAATAAGTAGTTGTTCACAAAAAATGACATTTGATAGGTAGTTTTTGACAATTTTGGCAAAAATAATTTTATTGCACAAAACAAGAAACACACCTTTTTTTTTTGTTAGATTTCAGCATAACCATTACCTAAGAAAAATCATACAAAGTCAAGGGGGCATTAGGTCAGTAGGCCTTATGGCATTTAAATTAGGAGTGTGTACATTAGGTACACTACTCGAATTAGTTCCAACATAATTACAATCATTTGTTGTCATCAAATCATCATCTAATATTACTTTCAGTTCTTCGGAGACATGGTCAAAATGGACAAGTTGTCCTTCTTCTTCTTCACAAGATAACCCCTGCTTTGCTATGTAGTCAACTGCTCTGTTTTGGCTCTTACTCCTCCATATCATCTTCATCTGTGTAAGGACCAAGCAGCTGCCTTATGCCTCTTGAAGGGGTGAAAGACTCAGAAATTGTTCCATTCATCTTTACTGCTATATTGGTATTAGAGAAACAACTATGGATCAGAGCACATGAGCCTTGATCAAACTCTTTCCTCTAATGAATTTGGAGAATAAAAGGCCATTCTAGTTTATCATAGGCCTTTTCTAGGTCAAGTTTGAGGGCAAAAAACCCTTGTCTTCCTTTTTTCTTCTTGAAAGTGTGAAGGGTTTATGTGGCAACAATAAAGTTACACTCTCCCCCCCTTTGTGGCAAAAAACTATTTTGAAAACAAGAAATCAATGAAGGGAGAATAGGTCTCAGTCTGTTTATAGTAATTTTGGAGATAATTTTGTAAATAGTGTTACATAGACTAACGGTTCTCCCCCAATTATTTGATGGTGGAAGGATAGTCTTGTTTTGGGATAAGGGACAAGATGGTGTGGTTAATTTGAGGTGGGATGGTTTTGGTTTAGAAAACTTCAGAAATGGAGGAGAAAAAATATGTGCTAAGTCCCAATGCCTTTGGAAGAACAAAGCATGGAACCCATCTTCTCTAGGGGATTTGTAAGGGTGAAAATTGAACATAGCATCTTTGAACTCTTCAAAGGAAGGGATTTGATCACAGGTGTTCAAGAGGAGGGAAAAGGTAGGGCTAGGATAGGTTGGTAGTTTGGAGGGGAGGAGGTGGAAAAAAGGTTAGAAAAATAGCTGTTAGCATGGGATAGAAGATTTTGGGAACCAACAATCACATTTCCCACTAGATCTTGAAGTTCATTGATTTTATTGACTCTTCTTCTTCTAGAGACAAACATGTGGAAAAACTTATTATTCCCGTCACCCTTAGCAAACTAATCACTCATATTCCTAATCTTCCAGTACCATTCTTCTAATGGTACATTTTGAAGCTTTAGTCTTAGATCAACAAGAAGGCTATGTAGAAAGGGGGACTGAGGTTTTCCCTCCAGAGCTTTCTGAGCCCCTTTCAGCCTAGCATAAAGTCTTTTTTTCTTATTAGGAAGGTTATTACTGTCTTCAATACTCCAATTTGACAAGGCGTTGGCTACTGCCTTTAGTTTAGTTCGCACTATGTCATAACAACTAGTCCAAGAGTCTTGAATGATAGTATCACACAAAGGGTCTGCATACCACATAGGCTCTAACTTAAAGTCATTTTGTCTCCTATCCCAGCTATAAGGTTGAGTGGAGAGTAGTAGCGGATTATTGAAAGGTGTGTCGCGCACCTAACAAAAATAACCTAACTTTTCCTCCTAACTATGTAGTCGGGCAAGTAAGGGTCGAATCCTAAGAGACTAAATGGTTCAAAGTGGTCGATTTTGATTCTCCAAATTCATCAATACCCAATTCCCATTGTGATAAAGACAATGAATTCATAACAATACCAATTATCCCTAATCTAGTATTGGCATAAGCACAATCAATTAAGCATGAACAATCAACAATTAAATTGGGGATTTTACAAAAATTGCTCAAGAATCAATCATGGCTAGGGCTTGACCTAACCCTAGGTTTATAAAACTACTCACACATAATTGTTGAATAAACAAAACAAAAATTAAAATAAAGCATGATTAACAACAACAAAAAGAGAATAGAGAAAAGATGATGTTACTTGAATTGATGAAATTGCCAAAACAATATCAAAGAACCAAAGTTGAGAATGTGTGCCAAAAACTAAGGAGAACTAAAAGCTTTTTCTTAAAAATGATATTCAAGAATGTGTGTAGAAGTTAGAATGAAAAACTCCTAAAAAAAATATTTAGATGCTAGGAATATGAAGCGTTGTCTACATTAAACAGGAGGCCGCAACCAGGGTGTCGCATGTGATATTAGGCCGCAACTAGGGTGCGGAGTAGGCTGATTTTTGCTTCAAAATACTTCAAAAACAAGTGGCCACAAGTAGGTTGTGGCAAACTAAGTCATTTCCCCAACCATGTTGCGGTAGATCTTCATGAGCAACTCTTTTGAAGCTTCTCACCATCATAGATGCCGTGATTTGTCCATTATTTGATCAACATCCAATTAGCTCTACTTGCATCTCCAATAATCCTAGCAAAAGCACCTAAAATCTACAAAAACAAAGCCAAATACACCCGAGAAGAGCAGTAGCAAAGTATAAAGCATAATGGCTCAAAAAGGTTGAAACTATGGGAAAAGTAAGATGAAAACACACATATTTAGCATAGAAATATGATTATAAAATGGTGTTATCAAACTCCCCCACACTTAACGTTTGCTCGTCCTCGAGAAAAGAAAACAAAATAAGAAAAACTACTCTAGAAAGCAATAAAACCTATACTCACTCTCGTAGGAATCACGGTCACTTTTAGCATAAATGACAAGCCATTTAAACCTCCTAAACGCTTAAAAGGACGAGTTTGCTCTCGTGAAGGTTTCCAAAGAGACAAACCCAGAACTCCAAATTCAATCAAAACAAAGGTTTTCAAAAATCAACATTTCTCAACTAAGGACCAAAATAGAGATTATAGGGACGCTAATGTGAGCTCAACCGTCATGCCCAAGAGAGTAAGCAAGCTATATCACCCTCGAAAGAGTGATCACAGATGAGTATTTGAGGGCTTAATCAATCATGACAAAACATCTCTCACTCCATACCAAAACATCCCTCCCCAACCTCAAAGGCACAAGACAATGTGGCGTCTCATAGCTCGAAATGAGAGAGTTCAAAGATAATCAAAGTGAGTGTAATCAAGCAATTCTAGCACATGTCTCAAGAAAAATAATCATGGCTTGCTCCGTTATACGACTCAACCATCTAGAGTTAGAAGGACTTGTTGGTTGTAACGTTAGGCTTAAGGTAGGTAGGGAAAGAAATTTGGCCGTGGTGCTCTTCCTAGTCAAGTGAAACTTTACAAAGCAATAGTTAAGTCAAACCAAACTAAGGGGAAAATGCTTCCCCCAACTCAATCACTACACACAAACAAGGAGCCAAAAAAACTATATACAAACCCCTTTTTACTTTTCTACCATGAACACTAAATCTTTGGGAAATTTTATTTTGTTTTTCACTTTTTTTTTTTCATTTTTTTATTTATTTTTTTTGTTTTTTTAACCTATATATACATGGGGCTTAAGCTCCAAACAAATGCACTAAACAAAACTCAACCACTTATCAACATTGAAACTTAACAACTTTACAAGTATAGCTCTATTTCACTTGACACTAAGGATAAATCAAACAAAATTTGGTTAAGGCTCATAGAGTTGGCTAACAAGAAGTGGAAGCTCAAACGGGTTGCAAATATTGATGAAAACACAAAATCCCGATTTTATTGAAGGAAAATAAAACAAAATAGGTAAATGAAAAATAAAATAAAATAACAATTTTGTGTCCCCCTTAAATGAATGCCTTCATCATTCCCTAAATCCGTTCGGTCAAAACCTCGGAAAACCATGAGCATGCAAACAACACAATAACGACATATGTTAGACCCTCAAGTGTGTTTATAACTTTGAAGTGCTTAGGGGCTCTAAAAAAATCAACTCTCACCTCACATGGTCAAAAGATCAAATACCACAGAACAAGGCCTCATCATAGGTTGGGCTACACCCGGCTTGGCCTAAAAGGCTCACTACCAAAAGTACCCACGAGAGAGAGAATGAAAAGTCCAATTGCTACAAGTGACAAGCAAACCCCTTAAGACAATCAAGCCAAACACACAAAACTCAAATCCAATCTCAAGAATCCAAGGTCAAGATAAAACCATTCATCCACTTTGCTTTGAAAGAATTAGAAATTTTTTTTTTTTGTGTTTTTTTTTCTTTATTACGACTTTTTTTTTTTAAGAATAACTGTTACTAAGAGAAAAGAAAAGGAAATATATACAAAGGACTAAGGTTCTTTCACTCCCCCCAACTTGAAATTTGCAATGTCCACACTGCAATATAAAAGCATAAAACAAGGAAGGGAGGGAAACTTACAGACCCTCGCTAAGGAGGGGGAAGAGAAGGGTGTGAGAACCCTTGTGAATGCAGCCAAGTACTGAAAGCAGAGATAACGCCAAACATATAAGCTACTTCACTCTTCATCACCTTAATATCGGTCTTTAACTCATCAACAGAAGCTTGCAAGGTGTAGATTATACCAGCATCAAGCAACTTTAGAACCTCTTTTCTAACTACCTTCATCATGTTTGGATTAAGGTGTCTTTGATGTTCAATAGAAGAAGCATGATCGTCATTAAGAATAATCTTATGCATTCAAAATGAAGGGTTAATTCCCTTGATATCATCAATGCTGTAGCCTATAAAATTTTTATATTGTCTCAAAACAGTAAGCAATTGCTCAATTTGTATGTTATCAAGCTCACTATTAACAATAACAGGATATGTTCTATTTGGACCCAAATATGCATATTTCAAAGAAGGGGGAAGGGGCTTTAACTCTACCTCAGGAGGCGTAGTACTCTCCTTAAATCCTCCATGTGTCAACACCTCCTTGATGGGCTCATCTTTAGGTAGTGAACGAGACTCTTTAAAAGCTTTGTGTATGCCCTAGTCTCCCAATCCTCTTCATCAAAACTTCCCATGAGAACTGTTTGCAATGAATCATCGAGATGCATATTTGAAGTTTCCGCTTCAATCACCTCATCTAGAGCATCCACTCTATAAGCAGTTTCTCCCGTAGAAGGAGCCTCCATGGAGCTTGTGAGATTGTACTCCATCTTCTCATTACCCACCTCAAAGGTAATCTTTCCATTCTTCATATCAATGATGGCTCCAGCAGTGGCCAAGAAAGGTCTCCCAAGAATGATAGGGACTTTAGAATCCTCCTCCATCTCCATGACAACAAAGTCACATGGAATAAAGAACTTTCCAACACGAAGAGGAACGTCTTCAAGAATACCAAGTGGAAACTTCACAGTCCTATCTGCCAATTGTAAAGAGAAGCGCATGGGCTTTAGTTCACCCATATGAAGCTTCTCGCAAATAGAAAAGGGCATTAGGCTAAAACTTGCCCCAAGATCACAAAGAGCCTTTGTGATCTCAATATCACCAAGCTTGACAGGAATGGAATAACTTCTGGGGTCTCCAAGCTTCTTTGGAAACTTATTTTGCAAGATGGCACTGCATTTCGTCGTGAGTGAGACAGTTGCATTTTCCTCTATATTCCTCTTGTTTGAGAGAATATCTTTCAAGAACTTTGTATAAGATGGAATTTCTGAGATAGCATCCAAGAATGGTATGTTTATGTGCAACTTTTTCAAAACATGAAGGAACTTCCCATATTTCTTCTCTAGCTAGCTTCGCTTATGCCAATCTTTGTGGGAAAATGGAACTGGTGGCCTATATGGCTCAATGGGGGTAGGACTAGGTTCTTTTTTCTCTTCCTCTTCGACCACATTCTCTACCACCTTCTCAATTTCAACTGCTTCATTCACTTGCTTGTTTGGTGGCTCCTTAATGGGAGGATCTTGTAGCTCTTTTCCACTCCTCAAAGTAACCGCATTGATTTGACCCTTGGGTGGTTGCTCAGTATTACCTGGAAATTGGCCCATAGGCCTTGAAGATTGACCTACTTGTTGAGCAAGTTGACTTACTTGACTTTCCAAGAGTTTTTGTGAAGTCTTTAATTCTTGGAGACTTTGGAGCTCATTTCGAATCTCCGCATCACGTTTTGCTTGTTGACTAAAAAAGTTCTCCATTATAACCTCTAAGTTGCTCTTTTTTTTGGACTGGAGGAGGTTGAGGATTGACATTGTGGGATGATTGATTGAATGGTGCTTTGGCTTGGAAACCTGGCGGTGAATTGAAGTTGTTGCGAGGTGGAGGTGGATTCAATTGTGCTTGAGTGTTCTTGTATGAGAATGCAGGATTATGCTTCCACCCCTCATTATATGTGTTAGAATAAGGATCAAACAACCGCATTGAATTGGAATTATAAAGAGCATTGGCTTGCTCAATAGACATCCCATCATTGTTGACTTGACATTGATTAGCGGCATGACCTTGTACTCCACACATTTGACATGTGACCGCCATAGAGGTTACAACTTGTNTAGAGGTTCCAACTTGTAATTGATCAAACTTGTGAGAAAGTGTCTGCACAGTACTAGCCAAAGAGGTTAGTGCATCAACATCATATTTACCTCCCTTCTTTGAACTATTTCGACCACTCGGATGATAGTTGTCATTGGCCGCCATTTTTTCAATCAACTCCTTTGCTTCATTCGGATTCTTAGTCATAAGGGAACCGCCTGAAGCAGCATCAATGTAGATACGAAACTCATGTGTAAAACCATTGTAGAAAGTTTGTATCAACATCCATTCGGGAATCTCGTGATGAGGGCATTGCCTTTGCAAGCGTAGAAACCTTCTCCATGCTTCATATAATGACTAATCATCAGATTGCTGAAAGGTTGCTAGCTCATTCCTTAACTTTGCGGTCTTTACTTGACCCAAAAACTTCACTAAGAATGCCTTGGCAAGTTTATCCCAAGTATCAAAGGTTCCAACACCTTCATCCCGCAACCACTCCCTTGCTCTATCTCGAAGAGAGAATGGAAAGAGGCGTAGTCGAATAGCATCCTCACTCACATTATTGATCTTCAACGTATCACATTTCTCCAAGAAGCTTGCAATATGGCTTACAGGGCATTCAGTGGCTAGCCCCGCAAATGAATCATTGGAGATGAATTGGATGAACTGAGGCTTAAGCTCAAAACTTGCAGCATTAACAGCAGGTCGAACAATACTAGATAGTGCACCGGTTGTAGTGTCTGGTACACCATACTCCCAAAGTGATTTAGCACGTTCCTCAGCCATTGCTTCCTGTGTAATCTGATTTCTTCTCCTTCCTCTTCTACCTCCTTTCCTACGTGTTGTAGCTTCAATTTCAAGGTTTATAGAAATCAGATTATGTTGACCTGTTCGTCGAGTTTGCATGCAACAAGGAAAACTATAAACAAAAGATCAAATAACAAAGGAATGTAGCCGAAGCAACAAACTAAATAGAGGCTTAGCAAAAATAAATCAAAACTAACTAATTTAAACACCGTTAGTCCCAGGCGACGGCGCCAAAATTTGAAAGGCGTGTCGCGCACCTAACAAAAATAACCTAACTTTTCCTCCTAACTATGTAGTCGGGCAAGTAAGGGTCGAATCCCAAGAGACTAAATGGTTCAAAGTGGTCGATTTTGATTCTACTTTATACTACGCAAGTAACAAATTAGAGTTGAGATTTGATTAACTATTCTAACACAAGCAATTCATACCCCAATTCAATCGACTAATTGTTCAAGAGAAAAGGTAACCCTATAAAATACCACAATCCTCTCCCGAGTATCTATGGCTTCCTTAATTTTGCATCAAGCCTACTCCCGTGGAATCATGCAAATCAAAGACTATATCACAAAACCCTAACTTTCTAACAATTCATTCTACCTACTCCCGTGGAGAATTTCGTGTTCTTAATTGAAATATCCAAATTCATCAATACCCAATTCCCATTGTGATAAAGACAATGAATTCATAACAATACCAATTATCCCTAATCTAGTATTAGCATAAGCGCAATCAATTAAGCATGAACAATCAATAACTAAATTGGGGATTTTATCAAAATTGCTCAAGAATCAATCATGGCTAGGGCTTGACCTAACCCTAGATTAATAAAACTACTCACACATAATTGTTGAATAAACAAAACAAAAATTAAAATAAAGCATGATTAACAACAATAAAAAGAGAATAGAGAAAAGATGATGTTACTTGAATTGATGAAATTGCCAAAACAATATCAAAGAACTAAAGTTGAGAATGTGTGCCAGAGAACTAAAAGCTTTTTCTTAAAAATGATATTCAAGTATGTGTGTAGAAGTTAGAATGAAAAACTCCTTAAAAAAACCTATCTAGATGCTAGGAATATGAAGAGTTATCTACATTAAAGAGGAGGCCGTAACCAGGGCGTGGCATGTGATATTAGGCCGCAACTAGGGTGCGGAGTAGGCTGATTTTTGCTTCAAAATACTTCAAAACAAGTGGCCACAACTAGGTTGTGGCAAACTCAGTCATTTCCACAACCATGTTGCGGTAGATCTTCATAAGCAACTCTTTTGAAGCTTTTCACCATCATAGACGCCTTGATTTGTCCATTCTTTGATCAACATCCAATTAGCTCTACTTGCATCTCCAATAATCCTAGCAAAAGCACCTAAAACCTACAAAAACAAAGCAAAATACACCCGAGAAGAGCAATAGCAAAGTTTAAAGCATAATGGCTAAAAAAGGTTGAAACTATGGGAAAAGTAAGATGAAAACACACAAATTCAGCATAGAAATATGAGTATAAAATGGTGTTATCAATTATGGTCAGAGAAAATTCTAAGAAGATGCTTAACTACATTATCAGGGAAAAGAGACAACAGAGCAACATTAACTAAGATTTTATTTAACCTTTCAAAAATAGGTCTTTTTTTCTTCTTCTGTTAAGCCATGTGAATCTCATACCAGTGAAACCTAAGTCCTCCAATCCACAGTTAAACGTAGTAGAAGAGAAAAGATTCATTCTATGGGGGATTTGGGGGGGGGGGG
>PYUH01000446.1:258865-310084 GCA_016808085.1 Suaeda aralocaspica
GAAAGTTGGGTCCATTTTTGGATTAATCAAAGTTCGGTCTTTTATTAGGTGAACGTCCATAGTTGGGATTATATTTATGAATTTTTCCTATAATATAACCCCTAGTTTATAATTTCTAAGTTCTGTAAAAATTCCATTCAATTAACTATAATTCCAGGTTATATTTCACCTCTTTACTTTAGTTTTTGCCACTAGTTTGTAGTTAAATTTCTTTTTTTCAATCATGTTTTCCCTAGAATTTATTGTAGTCGTTATTTCAATAGTACTTGTAGTTTAATCGCCATAGGTTTGATTATATGTTTGATATTGTTGAACTTGATGTCAAGAGGTAATAAAACCACTATGGATCATAGGGACATTAGGCAAAATGAGCCTATGAAAGACCGAGAGCCGCTAGATGAGTTTCGAGGGAGTTCAGATTCGAAAGAATTAGTGAGCCCTAATTTAGAGGAGCCATGTGTCGTTTTGATTGATTGTCGTTCGGTTTTGTAGTTAGTTCATGGCGAACTGTGGTCCTAAGTTTAGCTTAATTTGATTAAAATCCCGTAACTTTCGTTAATGGTCTTAGTTTAAGTGTCTTAGTTTAATTTAATCTCAAAGAACCTTTTATAGAAATTTAACTTTTTAGAGGTGGATATGAACCCTACTTCCCTAGCTATATTAGTTGGACTCGTAAGTTTTACTTTTGATAGGTGTGCGATAATCATTTCGAAATTTGGAGCCATTGTTGGGAGGTAATTGTTTATTTCTGTTAATCGGGCCATTTTGTTTATTTTTGTAACTTTTCATCTCAAAGAAAGAATCGTTCTTTGAGGTTGTACTTAATACTGTCTTCAAATTCTATGCTTGTGCATTTTCTTGTTTTGCATGTCGTCTTGGTATGACAAAGAACCTGAAAAATCTCTTTGAAGAGCCTTATAAAGAAGGAGAAATCACTTGATCAACGAAAGATTGAATTGAGAGGAGACATTAGTTAGTTTGTGTCAATTCCTTTTTGAATTGGACATTAGCCTTTAGTTTGAATACGATTCTGATATGTCGGACTCTAATAATACCAACAATGGGACACCACCACTGTCGTTGCCGCGATCATTGAGGGATTATTCCTAGCCTAGTTCAGCTTATCGGGTGCTAGAAACAAATGCTCTTAACTTCGAGTTAAAACGACCTTGGTTAATATGGTGGAGAGGAATTAGATTGCAGATACTTTGATGGAGGACCAAAATTTATACCTGTCCAATTTCCCTCAGTATTGTAATACTGTCAAGCAAGACGGTGTTACTCAAGATTACATTAGGTGCATAATGTTCCTATTTTCATTGAAGGACAAAGCTCTTACTTGGTTGAACAGTCTTAACATGGACATCATTACTAGCATTTCAAAGGAAGTATTACCCTTCGGAGAGAACTGCAACTCTTCAAAGTAAAATCATGAATTTCAGCCGGTAAGACATTGTATGATGCATGGGAAAGGTTCAAAGAGTTGATGAGATAAAGTCCCCGTCATGGTTTTGGGAAGTGGTTCCTAGCTAAATCTTTCTATAATGGGCTAGGAAATGAGATTTGCACGCTGTTAGATTCAACTGCTAATAGTCGATTTATGAACCAAGAGCTTTATACTGCTTATGATTGATTGAAGAAATTGTGAAGAAGGATATCGCGCACCTCTCAAAAATACGAACGACTCGATCTAATATAGCTAGAGAAGTAGGGATCGAATCCTCAGGGAAGCTATCAAATCCTATTAGTTCTAAAAAGTCTATATTGTATAAGGGGCCTTTGTGGAAAGTTCGGTAAAAGACTACTAAAACTAGAAGACTAACACTAAAACTAAGGAAAATGACAAGAAATTACGAAGTGAACTCTTATGAAGGAAACCTAGGGCAATCGGTTCACTATGATCAACCAACAAACTCATTAAACACTCACTAATCAATTCATTGGCATTCATTGAACTAGGGCTCACTAATTCTCTCGAACTTAGACTCCTTCAAAACTCCTTTACCGGCTCTCGCTCGCATAAATTCGTTTTATCTATTATTCAGTGGTCTAACTGTGGTAATCTTACCTCTCGGCCTCGATTTCGACAATAACCTAACTTACAATTAAATATGGCCACAATCTAATTATTGCAATCAATAGAAAGCAATAATAGGAATTTAATTAAAAGCCGAGAATTAATTAATGAACATAAAATAAATTCACAACATGATCATAGATCCCCTAACCCTAGAGAAAAATACTACTCATGATTAAATGAAATAAAACAAGAACGAATTTAAATAACATGTTCATAATCATAAACTAATAAAAAACTAGAATTAGAACTAAATTAATTAAACTAAACTAAAAACTAAGAAATTAAAGAGATTCATGAATTAAAAAGAATTAAAAGGCATAAGGAAAGAAATTACCAAAAGAAGGATCAAATTGCATTATATAAATTGAAATTGAATCTTCAAGAACAAACTAATTGCTTCTAAAATTCTAGAGAGAAAAGAGTTTTTAGGATTCCTAAGTCTAAAAGTATGCCAAAAACTAGTTAGGGTCCCCTTTACATAGAGTATCTATAGGATTAGGTTTTAATTAAAATAAAACCCACGAAGTAAAACCGCGAAGAAAAGCCGAACGGATCAAAATCAGTGCTACCTGCGCCCGCATAGGCCAAAATCACATTGTTCCCAGCGCCCGCAGGTGGCTTAGTTTGGGAGTTATGAAACTTCTGATCTATGTTGCGGGCGCATAGATCAAATGAGGATGAAAGGGTTGCGCCCGCATCTAGCTCGCATGACAATATTTTGACGATCCTCCTTGTTCCTTCGCTCGATTCTTTGAATCTCGTTCGTGACTTCTCGTAACTTGGCACGCATCCCAAGGCAAGTGCATTTTGACTCGTTCTAGCTTCTAATGACTTCATAACTCTCTATTACGCTCCTGTAACATATAAAACAAAATTGAAAACTGCGCGTAATAACCGAAAAAGTATAAAATAGCCGTAAAGAGCTCTAAAAGTTAACTAAAGATGCTAAAACCGTTCCAAAACATAACTTAACATTGAAAGACGATATTTAATCAAAACAAAGCCACAAACTTAACTGTTTAGCACAAGAATCAACTAAGGGAAACACACAACATAAAACACACATATCAAATTCCCCCAAACCGAATCTTTGCTCGTCCCGAGCAAAACACAACAAAATTAACTACACCCCATCAGACAAAATAAGCATTATAACTCAAGAGTACATCCGAAGACACATGGATCAAAGCCAGCCAATTAAGCATCCATTTACCATCCTTCCTAAATACGGGTCAAACAAAACCAACCAAGCAAGTTTAATGAATTGATGACTAGAGTAGCTCACGGGTTGTCACTCCACACAATTAATGATGAGCTTATAACAATGAAGATCTAACCCTACCTCCCAACCAATTATGGAATACAATGCAAAATGTGTTTAAAATGCAAGTTTAAGAACCCGAAACCCACATCTCACACCTCATGCAATTGTTTAAAGGTATCCACTCATCCTAAATGTCGACTCGGAATGCAATCAATACTCTACGACCTTGACAAAGGATTCACTTCACAATAACCATAGCATGTGCACGAAGATCAAAAAGGACTTTAATAAGCTTGTAACGTGGCTAGGGTGATGGGTAGGATAAAATTTGGGATAATGTGGTGGAATGCGAGGTATACGCATATAAAACAAAGTAAAATCATCAACAACTTCAAAAATCATCAACATTCTCCAACATCCAATTCAACCAAATCAAAACAAACTTTCTTTATAATTCACATCAACACCATAAATCTCATAATTCCATCAACAACCACTACTTCTCAAACTCAAAACTTCTTTCTTTTTATTTCATCTTTTTTTTCAGCTTTATTATGCTTTATAAAATTTTTTACTTTATTCTTCATGCATAATAAAAACATAGTTTCACGACTCATAATGATTCGTTTTTGCTTAAAAATAATTAATAAACAATAAACATAATCATCACACATACATAACTAGGCCATGAATAAGATATAACTTTTTTTAATTAACTTACAACAACCTAGGCATTGGTATGCAGAGCCTTAAATGTGAAACTTTATAATTAAAATTTTATGATAAAATTTCCAACTATTCCACTATCAATCCTTCAAAACACCCTTCAAAAATGTACTTTAACAACATCACGACCACTTCAACTCCCCCAAACCAAGTTTGGGCATCTAATGCATTATGTAGCAAGGCTAGTAGGCTTGTAATGTGGCTAAAAATACATATGAAAGGGAAAAAAGCTCAAAACATAGGATCAAGGGGAAAATATAAATGTAGAAAATGAAACTTTGAGGCTCAAAAGAAGAAATGAAAGCCTTTTATCATGCGCAACATACACAAAATCCACAACTAAAGCTACTAAAATCCAATGTTAAACCCAAGATCATGATTCCAGGAACTAAGCACACATGAAAGAAAAATATTAATGATATTATATTCAAAAATGGCTCAAATCCTCCGGTTAACACTGTTCAAGTCCAAGACCTAAGCAAGGAAAACAAGCAATCAAATTCAAGTCATAGCCAACAAGTCACACATGTGGATCCATCCGCATTCAAGAGTCATAAAATTTTCAAAATAAGCACAAGGGGTACAGAAGTAGTCACTTCCAACAATAAAACTCAACTGGGACACGAATAATCTAAAATTAATCCTAAGAAAATAGTACAATCTTTTTGGTCACATGTAAACTCCCATTCCTAAATAATGGTACAAACCATGCAACAGTCGTAAGAAAGCAATAAAATTAAACTAAGAAAGCAATTAAAGCTAATTAAACACACAAAACAAAACAAAAGAGAAGGAGAAGTTAGAATGATCTAACCAAATCATTATCAGTTCCTAACAGGAGTCCAAATAATACTTAATTAATAATACATCCCGCTTGAAATAAATCCTGAAAAAGGAAAGAAACAAACCAATATCCAAAGAAAAAGGTAAAAACAAGAAGAAAAAGAAAACAAAAATAAAAAAACGAAGCAAAAATAAATAAATAAATAAAAATAAAAAAAAATAAAACTAAGCAAAAATATACAAATATACATAAATCCTCCCCCCCAAACCAAATTTTGTACCATCCCGGGACAAATAATCGTGCAAAACATAGGAAGGAGGTAAAGCCAAGCTCTACTGACCGGGTCCCCAGTACTTAGGATAGTACTGGTCATAGAACGACCGATAAGGATAGGAGGTAGGCTCGGTGCTAGGGTCATATGTGGGTGGCCAGTTAGGGTGGTTCGGGAAATCTTGAACTATCCCAGCCTCAACATTGCTCATGTGCTCTCTCCACTGGACTCTCTGCAGCAAGTCAACATCGAAACGGAATCCTCTAAGTGAATGATCTACCATGTCAAACCTCTAATGGTTATAGAGATGCCTATCATCGAGCCGGTTCATCAGGGGAGTCATATCGAAGGTGGAGGAGGAACGACCAGCATAGCTATGTCTCGCTGGCTCAAGTCGTGGTGGAGCTAGAGGACACTGGGGTTGGCCACCTGCTTGCTAGATCAAGTTGACCATCCACTAGTAGAAAATTGGCTATTAATGACGCCTTATTAGTATCATTTGTAACAAAAACGATACTAATAGATGTTCATTAGTATCATTTCAAACTACTAATGGGTTCCTATTAGAATCGTTTGTAAAACAAACGACACTAATATAAGCCTATTAGTATCGTTTGTAAAAGAAACGACAGTAATATAAGCCTATTAGTATCGTTTCTACAAGAAACGACACTAATGAAAAAGTTATTAGTATCGTTTTTATTAAAAAACGATACAAAACAGAATCCCTACCAAACATTTAACTCATCCCTCTATTTCTTTCAATTGTCAATGTGTTAATACACTTGTACAGTTAAACGCTCACACTTCCTCCCACTCTCTCTCTCTCTCTATCACTCGCGCAACTTCCCACCACCATCACTCCCACCAATATCACTTCTCACCACCACTATCACTCTCAACACTGTCACTCACCATCAAGAACATTTGAATTAGGGTCAAATAGAGGCTCAGATATCCATTTCATCAACACCAATTAAGTGCAGCGCAATTCAATTAAGGTAAAAAGCATGCGACGAATTGGTTTTCAAAACTAGGGTTTTTGGGTTTTTACGGTTGTCATTTCTATGCTGGTCACTAATTGGGTTTTTGGGTGATTAAAGTTTCAAACTAGGTTTTTTGGTGGTTAGGATTTTCGAATTGTGTTAAGCGGTGATGGTTTTGAACAAAACGAAGATTCTGAAGTAATGAAGGTAAACTTTAAGATTTTTGGTTTTTCCTGTTGTTTAATTTTTTTTTTATTGTTTCATCTACTTTGTTTATGGTTATTTGTCCCCAATTTACTAGTTTTAGGGTTTTTCATGTTGTTTTTTTCCGAATTTTATTGGTTCTGGTATTCCTGTTGTTTTTTTTAATCGTTTCCAATTTACTTTGTTTCATGCTATCAAATTCTTTGTGGCGAACCACCACCACCGCATGTCCTCTGTGAATTTTATTGTTCTGTCTAAAAATGGAGGAACAGAAGCTATTATCAGCAGAAGCAATTCAACACTTTCAAGAAGGCCTTACTTTGATGCTCTCTAAATGGTGGGCCCTTCAAATTGCCGTCGAAAACTCTTGGGGTGGCCCCCACTCTCGCGACAAAGCTCTCGATTTTTGCTCTCGAATCTTCGAGTTCTTTTATAAACCTAATCGCAAAGGTTTCTTCCTTCATATTTTCATCGCAATTTCTAATTTATTGCTTAATTTTATAATTTTTTGCTTGAATCTTTTAAATTTAAGGATAATTTGTATTAAGATACTAAAACATTCGATTTATCTTCATTTTAATTATTAGGCAATTTGCTTGAACTTGTGATTGTTGATTGTGTTGCTGAAACATTAAGTTTATAGTGTATTTGTTGTTGTGTTAGATAATTTTAATTGTTGAGCAATTGAATTTGCGATTGTTGCTTGTGATTGGAGTTTTGAGGCTTTAATTTCGCTGAAATTAAAGTTTTTGCAATCGAATTGAACTTGTAATTTGTAATTTGTAATTTGTTATTTGGAATTTGATATTTATAATTAATGAATGTTTTTTTTTTATTTTTTATTTGAACAGTGTGGAAGGTGATGGAGATGTGTTATAAGATACTGGTGGAGGAAAAGCGAGTTACGCAGCGAGAACTCTACTACAAGCTGTTGTATAGCTCACCTGATTATTTTAGCTCCCAAACTCAGGTTAATAGGACTGTTCAAGGTCAATCTTTAATCCTATTAGGAAATTATATCTGTTTTTTTTAGTAATATGAATTTCAACGTCCTAACCAAATTATTTCGATGCAAATAGAAAGTAATTTTGTGATACTCATGTAAGTAGTTGCTGTAATATAATGCTATAGATCTTTTCAAATCTCAATGCAGCAATGTAACATGCATTGCACTATAGTTATACAAACTTGAATAAATCAACTAAAATTTTATTGCATATGAGTATATAACAATGGACTAAATCACTTTTACTGAAATCAGTTTCTGTTAATCTGAGATACTTGTATATGTTTTAATATTGTGGTTGTGCCTAACTGAAAAGCTTTCTGTTATGAATAGTTATCAAATTCTGCATGCAATAAAGAGTGAACTTTTATTTCAAATCTGAAAATTGGGCTACTAATAGTGTTGTAAATTTTTATTTTTGTAAATCTTGGGCTACTAGTCGAAATTTTTATTTGTTTGTTTTTTTTAGTTTGATTTTGTTTTGGAGTAGTTGATTTGGTTGAATTTGATTGATTTTTGTTGTTTTGTGGTTTTGTAGGAGTTCAACATTGAGAAGTTGCAGTTAGTTGAAGCGGAGAAGAAGCAGATCAAGCAAGAGTATGAGCGTAAACAGAAGCAAGTGGAAATTGGTAGAAAAATGTAATGTATATTCTTTGCTTTTAGTGAATTGTTGACTTTTTTGTTGTTGAATTTCGTCTTTTTATTGATAAAAATTTTCTAAAGAAGAAATAAAAATGTTATCTTGCTGTAAGATCACACCTTTTCTGCCATTAAACACAAATTATAGATTTAATGCAAGTACAAAATTCAGCTGCAGAGTTGAAAATAATTCCCCAAATACAAGCTCACAGCCAAAAGAGAGTAAAAAAAAAGAGTTCTTGTTGTTGGGTCTGGTTGGGCTGGCCTTGGTGCTGCCCATCATCGCATCAAACAGGTTTTTCTTTTAGCTTTTTTGTTGTTGTTGCCGCGACTGCGGCTGTTGTTGTTGTTATTGCTACTGCTGCCACAGCTGCAGCTATTGTTGTTGTTGCTGCTGTTGTCGCGACTGCAGCTGTTGTTGTTGTTTAATGTTTTGTGGTTTGGGTCTGATGGATTGTTTTAAATTGTGGGTAATTGATGATTCAGGGATATGATGTAACTGTTCTAGAAGGGGCTCTAGATTCTGGGTTATCTACCTACAGTCCTGATGAAGTTGGCATTCAAGGTATGGCATATCTGATATCTGCTATTGCTATTACAAGCTTAATAATTACTGTACTTAATTTTTATGCTAAGAAATTTGCCTGACAAATGGTGCTAATGATCATGAATGGTATCAAGTTTTGTAAGTTCTCAATTGATCATTGCGTTGAATCATGAGCAAATCGTGCAACTGCCACAATCTTTATGCGGCTCAGTTATTATGTCGTCTCCCATCAGGTTTGATGCCTTAATATAAGAACAAATCTTTTGACATTTGAAATCATGTTTGTTTTAAAGATATTGTCTTTTCCCACTTCTTGTTAAGAAGGATCAGCCTCCCCACATCACCAAATTAGTTGACATTTTTTAGGGGAAAAAAGTGGGGAAGAAGAGAGAGGAAGGTGTAAGTTAGGGTGTTGTTTGTTCAAAGTGTGAATTGAATGAATGCAAATTTTGAATAGTGAGTGACAATTGAGGATGATATCTTACATACTTTACTTACATCGTTTTGTTTTCAATATAATCTTTTGAAGGACTATATTGGAAGATCTGCCCCGTATACCAAAAGAGAGTTGGATGAAGTTTGCGAGCAATGGGCGAGGTTCTTCAGACTAAATTTCTTATTATCCGGTCCTAATTAAATAAAAAATGTATTTGATTACAATATTGTTCATACTTTTAATTTAGTTATTTCGTAAACATCTATCCAACTTGTCGTTGTAAAATATATTTATATAAGAATTGAAAGTGTATTGTATATACCTGAATCGTTTACAATTTTTAATTTGTTAATGAAATATTTATATTAGTATTGTAAACTATAGAGAATCGAACAGGGGCAATGGCGGGAGGGTGCATATATATATAGATATATTATTTATTGTGAATATAGAGCCCACCAAATTACCATTTGAAATTTGTTTTATAAACAGCACTATTAGTATCGTTTGTTAAAAAAAAAATACTAATAGACTACCTATTTGCATCGTTTTTTTGTAAAAACGATACAAATAGGCCACCTATTTGTATCGTTTCCACCAAATAGATGCAAAAAAATGATACTAATAAGCTATTTTTTTACTAGTGATCTGAATTGCTCTCTTTTCGGAGTCCGCCCTCTCCTGTAGTGGGATGCTGTCAGGTGGAATCCTCCAAGGGTTTTGTCCGTCTGGGTGCTCTTGATTGGTAAGACTAACATAGGGATTAGGCAGATAACACCATGAAATTTCCCGAACGCACCAAACAAGTCTCTCTTTGTGCCCTCTCTGACAATGTCTCAGGAAGTTTGCAGCTCTCAGGGTAGTAATGTCGAGGTAGGGGTTCTCCACGATCGGGTTCAGCTAGTGGATCTCCTAAGTGTGGCCTAGAGTGTGGGCCAGCCATGTGACCATGCCACCTATGTAAATAGTGCCGGTGTTAGTAGTCCCCTCTGCAATCTTAGCAAACTAGCAAGCTAGAAAGAACCTAAAGCTGTAATGGAGAGGCTGTCTGGCGTATCCTTCTGTCACCATCCACAATAGTCTAATTTCATCAGGGTGGACTTGACCTAACTCTCCTCTCGAAAATAGGCAGTAAACCACATATCTCAGGAAGTACCGAAGGGCAGGATGCTAGACCTGCGATGCTTTAGCAGTGGTAGAAGTGAAAGTGGAACTGCCATCAATAATTCGCTCCTACCAAGTTCCCTCAAAATACGGTCCCTACTCATGCTCTGCTGTAGACCATACCGCATTCCCGGAATTCCATAGGAACCTCTCATTTAATTCATCTACATCCATCTCATAGTGTTATCTAAAGATGGTGAAACTGATGTGTGTCTTTCTTTCAGCTGCGGGAGATTCCTGGGTCACATGGAAATGGTAGCTGGACAAGAACTCTAGGGTGAGCTCTCTATATGTGTGTGGGACCTGCTGTGTTCTACCATCAGGACCGGGCATTGTGGCATTGATCCAGTTTCCCCATCCGATATGGTAAGCCATTCTCATCACTTGATCTGTAATACTGAGCTTGTCACATGTTTACTTGTGGAAGAACCGTGTGGATCTAATTGTTCTCTTGGAAAGGTTCTCATAGCATTTCTGTCTTTCATGTCAATTTTGAGGTGGTGTTCTGGAGGATGATGGTTGCTTCCCCTAGGAAGCTGAAGAAGATGTCCCGGTATTCTGAGATTTCTTGGGGCCTCCGCCAAGTAATTTGCCAATAGATTTCTTCATTATCCTACAAAACATATGCATGAAAAACAAGGATTAGAATTCTATTGAAGCAAGTTTCAAAACCAAAGTCATGACAATATGAAAGCATAAGGAATCATGGGATGTAATAGCATGACCAATGAAACAACCAAGGCATTGTAGTCATCATACAATCAAAGTTACAAATAAGGTTTTGCGGAAATTTCGGCATGACCCGTTTGTAAATGCAACTAAACCAATGAGAACTACAAAGTTCTAATCAACTAAAACCATGAGTGCAACTAATAACATCCGAACCAAGCATTACTTGTATTCTATGCATCCAAAACCAATATTCTCAATCTCAAATTCAAATTCAAAGGGAACATCAATTTTAACACCAAAAACCAACTTCCACCATGATATGAATTTAACCATTTAGCCACTATAATCACCCAACCAACTCCAATGGAACATTAAGAGCAAATAGAGATGAACTAGTTAAAATTAGTAGCAACTATTAACCAATTTTTAAGCATGAAGTTCAATATTAAGGTTGCTAAAGAAAATTCATGAGTAAAGTCAGAATCCAAAGTAAGCATAAAAATAATCCAAAGCATGATTTAACCATTCTAAAGACTTTAAGCATGAATTTAACTAGTTAACTCTCCTAATTCTCAACAATTCATGAATAATCATCGAAAATTCCATGAAAACTCTTACTCAACAATGTAGCACCAAACTTCCAATTACTCATAATTAACAACTCTAAACATGATAATGAAGCCTATATATATGCATTAAGCACTCATGAATGATGTGAATGTTGATAAAAGAAATCGTCACTCACAATGGGATATTCTTAGTTCGTTTTTCTCTAAAGCTAAGCACCAAGAAAATCGAACTAAGTTGAATAATTTTATGAATTGATTAAAGCAATGCACCCTCAATTCCTAAAACTATCCTCACAAGAGTCTAAAGCCTAAGCACCAACTCTTTCAAGAAGTTCAAAATTTTCCACACACTCGAAAATTTTCTCACCTTCGGTTTTTCTTTGTTTTGTAGAAAACAAGCGAACTTAAACAATCAATGTTTATAGAATTCACTAATCTGAATTTTTACAAGCTAATGTTCAGATTATTTATAGTCATAATCATCAACAAAATCCTAACTAAGCTATTCTAAAACACTCGCATAAACATAGGACTAATCACCCTAATCTAATGACTCGGCAATAATTCACAAGAAAAGAATGCCACATCATCACTGCATGTCATGCAACTTGCTAAAATATCCTAACAAACTCTATCTAATCAACAAAATATCCTAACAAAATTATTCTTACCTTGCTAATCAAGATAATCAACAAATTACAACCAGATTTGCACAAAAATCAGATTTACCCAAACTTAACAAAAATCGTCAAAATTGACGCAAATCTATGCTCGTCCAAATTTGCGCATTTTTGTGAATTTTCTTCAAAACTTCAAGAAACCTTTCAAGATGCAATCTTTTAATCAAGAAACCTTCAAGAAGTCATTCTCCATGTGTATAAGGCTGTAAATGATGATTAAGACACTTCAAGAAATAAAAAACTCAATGCCTAAAATGAGAAAACCCTATCAAGTGATGTGGGAAAAACTCATAGGCACAACCATCTTATTCCCCTAATTCCACCATTCTTTCCTTTGCTTCAATGATCAAGTATTTTCGTGTGTCACCATACACAACCATGATGATGTCTTAGAAGACCCCAAAAGCCTTAAATCCCCATAAGCCATTATTTGCCCCATACTTACATCATTTTTAGAAGCCATTATTAAACCTTCGAAGTTATCATCTTGTTTCGTATCATCCTCCTCTTCTTCGAAAGAGTTTGTCCTCAAACCTCGAAGTTGATCATCAGGAACATAAGGATACAAATCACCAATTTTGAACGTGGCATGCACACCATATTCACCTGGCAATTCGAGTTTATATGCATTGTCCCCGATCTTGCTCACGATTTTGAATGGTCCATCACATCTAGGCATTAGCTTGTTTTACCTTTGATTAGGAAATCTTTCCATCCTTAGATGTAACCATACCAAATCTCCTTTTTTGTATGTGTGTTTGGTTTTATGCTTGTTAGCTCTTGTCTTGTAGATATCATTCACATGCTCAATCCTTGCTCTAACCTGTGCATGTAACTTCTACATATTTTCAATTTTAGCTAAAGCATCTTTGTGAACGAGCTCACCTTTAGGAATAGCCAGGAAATCAATAGGTAGCTTGGGATTGACTCCATAAACAACTTCAAAAGCTGAATGCTTAGTTGCATATGTAGGTGAACGATTATAAGTAAACTCTGCATGAGCTAACTTTAAGTCCCAATCCTTCTGTGTCTTGCTTTCCAAACCACGAAGTAGAACGCCTAGGGTTCTATTTGTGACATCAGTTTGACCACCTGTTTGTGGATGATAAGAAGTACTGAAAAGTAATTTCTTGCCTATCAAACGCCACAATGATCTCCATGAATAGCTCATGAGATTTGTGTCCTTGTCACTTACAATTGTTTTCGGAACTCCATGTAACCTAACAATGTCTTGAAAATACAATTCTGTAACATTGACAGCATCATCAGTCTTGTGACAAGGTATGAAGTGAGCCATCTTCGAAAACTTGTCAACCAGACCCATTATAGCATCCTTTTGTCTTGCAGTTCTAGGCAAACCAACTATAAAATCCATAGAAATATCATCCCAAGGAGCTTCTGGCACTAGCAATGGTGTGTAGAATCCCTGATGGAAGGATGCCTTGGCTTTTTGACAAACAGCACATTGTGATATTACTGCTTCAACATCAGCAATCATTCTAGGGCAATAGAAATGCTCTTGCAACATTGTCAATGTCTTTGTAATACCAAAGTGACCTGCAATTTCACCCCCATGCGCCTCTCTGACTAGCAATTCACGAATATTACACTTAGGGATGTAAAGTAGATTCCCTTTGAATAAGAATCCATCATGTTGCACATAAGATCCCATTGAACCCTTCGAAATTTGTGAATAGATAGGTCCAAAATCTCCATCTTGCTCGTAATATTGTGTAATCAACTCCAAACCAAGCAATTTGAAATTAAGAACTCCAATTAAAGCATACCTCCTTGATAAAGCATCACCAACCACATTAGATTTGCCTTCTTTGTACTTTGATGAAAAGTGAAAAGACTGCAAAAATTCAACCCACATAGCATGCCTTGGATTGAGTTTATGTTGGCCATTGTTATGCTTTAGAGCCTCATGATCAGAATGCAATACAAAGTGACTTGGACGTAGATAATGACTCCAATGATCCAATGCTCGAACAATAACATAGAATTCTTTGTCATAGGTAGAGTAATTCAACCTTGCCCCATTCAATTTCTCACTGAAATAAGCTTTAGGCTGTTTACCTTTAACCAACACTGCACCAATCCCCACGCCACTAGCATCTGTCTCAACTTCAAAAGGTTTCGAAAAATCTGGCAAAGATAAGATAGGAGCTTAACAAAGCAATTTCTTTACCAATTCGAAGGCCCTTTGCGCATCTTTAGTCCATTCAATCCTTTCTTTGTTCTTCTTAATGCACTCGGTCATAGGTGCTACTACAAAAGAGAAATTCTTCACAAATCTTCTATATAAAGAAGCTAAACCATGAATAGAACGCACCTCAGTCACAGATTTCGGAACTGGCCATGATTTAATAGCTTCAACTTTCGAAGGATCAACTGAAACACCATCCTTAGAAACAATGCACCCTAAAAACGTCACACATGAGACCATGAACGAGCACTTTTCGAGCTTAGCATACAACTTCTGCTTTCTCAAGTTTCGAACACTTCTCTTAGATGCTGCAGATGATCTTCCACACTTGCACTATATACCAATATATCATCCAAATAGAAAACCACAAACTTTGCAATGAAAGGTTTCAAAACTTCATTCATCAACCTTATAAAAGTACTAGGGGCGTTAGTAAGACCAAAAGGCATAACTAACCATTCATAGAGTCCTATTTAATTTTGAATCCTGTTTTCCATTCATCACCTTCCTTCATTCAAATTTGATGGTAACCACTCCTCAAATCAATTTTGGTAAACACTTGTGAGCCAAACAATTCATCCAATAAATCATCTAATCGAGGAATAGGAAAACTGTATTTTTTATGGTGATGTTATTCACAGCTCAAGAATCAATGCACATACTCCATGATCCATCATTTTTAGGAACAATCAATGTTGGTACTACACATGGACTCATGCTTTCCCTGACATACCCCCTTGCCATCAACTCTTCAATCTGTCGTTGAATTTCTTTAGTTTCTTCTGTATTGCACCTGTTAGCTGGTTTATTAGGAATCTGAGCTCCAGGAAACAAATCTATCTGATGTTCAATTCCTCTAATGGGTGGCAACCCTGGTGGCAATTCATTAGGAAATATGTCTTCAAATTTGTGCAACTAGGGGCGCAACTCACGAGGGATGCTTGTTGATTTCTCTCGCACTTCCTTAGCCATTAGCACATAAAACTTCTTACAATTCTTTACCTCTTGCACCATGGCTTTCTTATCAATCAACAAAACACCCTTCTTATTGCTCACATCTTTCGAAAATTTAGAGTTTTCAAAAGGTTTCAATGCAACTGGTTTTCCTTGTGCCTGTTTTCTAATGATGTATATGTTCGTTCTCCCATTAAACTGTACGAATCTATCATAGTGCCACGGCCTTCCAAGAATTATATAGCACGCATCCATAGGACACACATCACAGAGCACTTGATCATTGAAGTTTCCAATTTTGAAACTAACCAGAGTCTGTTTATTCACCTTGACACCACTTGTGTTACCGAGCCAATGTAACTTGTATGGTTGAGGATGTTCAGTTGTAGGAATTTCCAACTTGTTGATCAATACTGTAGAGACTACATTAGTGCAACTACCTGAATCAATTATCAGATCATACAATCTCCCTAGAACATTGCACCTGGCGATGAAAATCTTATCCCTCTAATTCTCTGTAGGTGGCGCAACTTTAGATTGCAAAACCCTTCGGAGGACTAAACCCTGGCCATTCACCTCCGGAGTAATTTCCTTAATCTCCTCTTCCTGAGTATCATAATTTACGCCATCCTCCTGTTCTTCATTCTCCTCTTCTTCAAAGTTTTCATCATCTGCCCAATTTCGAGTAGTATGAACCCTTGAATGAGGACAATCCTTCTGGATATGGCCTTGACCTTTGTACTTGAAACTTGTGTGTTGATCAGGGTGTGGAGGCTTAGTAGCGGAGCCTTTATCCTTGATATAATGAGGAGGTCTCAAAGTGGAATCAAAATTTTGTTTAAATGAAACAATGGCACCTTCTTTCTTCACAAAGGGTGACGAAAAAGTACTTGGCTTTTTCGAAAATTGCTTCTCAACCCTAGATGCCACTCGTGGTGGAGCTGGTGGATGCTGGGCCTAGCCGCCTACTTGCTGAATCAGGTTGACCATTTGCACGGCCCTCTTCTCTGAATCCGCTCTCTCCTGTAGTGGGATGTTGTCAGGTGGGATCCTCCAAGGGTTCTGGCCGTCTGGGTGCTCCTGGTAGGTGAGGCTAACATAGGCATTAGGCAAGTAGCACCATGAAATTTCCCGAACACACCAAACAAACCTCTCTCTGTGCCCTCTCTGATAATGTCTAAGGAAGTTAGCAGCTCTCAGAGCAGTCGTGTCGAGGTAGGGGTTTTTCTCGAGCGGGTTTAACTGGTGGATCTGCTCCGTATGACCTAGGGTGTGGGTCAGCCATGTAGTCATGCCACCGATATAGATAGTACCGGTGTTAGTGATCCCCTCTACAATTTCAGCAAACCGACGGGCTAGAAAGAACCCGAAGTTATAATGGAGAGGTTGTCTGGCATATCGCTCTGTCACCATCCATAATAGTCTAATCTAATCAGGGTAAACTTGCCCTAATTTTCCTCTAGAAAATAAGCAGTAAACCATGAACCGCAGGAAATACCGAAGGGCAGGGTGCTGTACCTCTGATGCTTTGGCGGTGGTAAAAGTGAAGGTGGACCTGCCATCAGTGATTCTCTCCCACCAGGCTCCCTCAAAGTACGGTCCCCACTCATGCTCAACTGTAGACCAAACTGCATTTTCGGGGTCCCATAGAAACCGCTCATTTAGTTCGTCAACATCCATCTCATAGTGCTGCCCGAAGATGGTGAAACTAATGTGTGTCTTTCTTTCAGCACTAGGGGTCTCCTGGGAAACATGGAAGTGGTAACTGGATAGGAACTCCAAGGTGAGCTCCCGGTATGTGTGTGGGACCTGCTGGGTTTTTCCATCAGGACCGGGCATAGTGGCGTTGATCCAGTTTCCCCATCCGATCCGGTAAGCCATTCTCATCACTTGATCGGTGATACCAAGCTTGTCACATGTTTCTTTGTGGAAGACCCGTGTGGACCTGATTGTTCTTTTGGAGAGCTTATCAAGTCGTTTCTGTCTGTCCTGACGGTTCTGAGGTGGTGTTCTGGAGGAGGATGGCTGCTTTCCCTTTGAAGCTGAAGAGGATGCCCCGGTTTTCTGAGACTTCTTGGGGCCTCCGCCAAGAAGTTTGCCAATTGATTTCCTCATGGATTTAATACGAGCGGGATGTATTATTGATTCAGTACTTAGTTGGACTCCTGTTAGGAATTGACACCGGCTTGGTTAGATCATTCCAACTTCTCTTTTGTTTTCTTTTTGTGTGCTTAGTTAGTTTTAACTGCTTTCTCAGTTTAGTTTTATTGCTTTTTTAGGACTGTTGCATGGTTTGTACCATTTATTAGGAATGGGAGTTTACATGTGACCAAAAAGATTGTACTGTTTTCTTAGGTTTAATTCTAGAGAGAGAATTGGCATAATGGATTATTCGTGTCCAGGTTGAGTTCTATTGTTGGAATTGACTACTTCTGGACCCCTATGCTTATTTTGAAAACTTTATGACTCTTGACTGCGGATGGACCCACATGTGTAATTTGTTGGCTATGACTTGAATTTGATTGCTTGATTTCCTTTTATTGGTCAACTCTTCTCAACTTTGCTTGGGTCTTAGACTTGAATNGTGTTAACGGGAGGATTTGAGCCACTTTTGAATATAAATTCATTCATATTTTCTTTTCATGTGTGCTTAGTTCCTGGTGCAATTATGATCTTGGACTTGACTTTGGATTCTAGTAGCTTTAATTGTGGATTTTGTGTATGCTGCGCATGATAAAAGGCTCTCATTTCTTCTTTTGAGCTTCAGAATTTCATTTCCCACATTTAAATTTTCCCTTGATCCCATGTTTTGAGCTTTTATCCCTTTCATTTGTATTTTAGCCTCATTACAAGCCTATTAGCCCTATTACATAATGCATTATATGCCCAAACTTGGTTTGGGGGAGTTGAAGTAGTTGTGATGTTGCTAAAATAAAGTTTTGAAGGGTGTTATGGAGGATTGATGGTGAAATAGTGGAAATGTTATTGATGAAAGTTAAATTATAAGGTTTCACATATAGGCTCTGCATACCAATGTCTAGGTTGTTGTAGTTAATTAAAAAGTCATATTTTACTCATGGCCTAGTTATGTATGTGTGATGATTATTGTTTATTGTTTATTGTTTATTGAATTCTAAGCAAAAACAAATCATTAAGAGTCGTGAAACTATGTTTTATTATGCATGAAAAATAAAGTGAAGAAAAAAAAATTATGAAAGCATAATAAAGTTGAAAAAAAAAAAGAAGAAGATGAAAAAAAAATAGAAGTTTAAAGTTTGTGAAGTAGTGGTTGATGATTGAATTATGAGATTTATGGTGTTGATGTGAAAAATAAAGAAAAGTTTGGTTTGATTTGGTTGAATTGGATGATGGAGAATGTTGATGTCTTTCCTCGATTTTATATGCATATACCCCGCATTCCACCACATTATCCCAAATTTTCTATCCTACCCATCACCCTAGCCACGTTGCAAGCTTATTAAAATCCTTTTTGATCTTTGTGCACATGCTATGGTTATTGTGAAGTGAATCCTTTATCAAGGTCGTAGAGTATTAATTGCATTTCGAGTCGACATTTAGGATGAGTGGATACCCTCAAACACTTGCATGAGGTGTGAGATGTGGGTTTCGGGTTCTTAAAATTGCATTTAAATACATCTTGCATTGCATTCCACATTTGGTTGGGAGGTGAGGGTTAGAGCTTCATTGTTATAAGCTCATCATTAATTGTGTGGAGTGACAACCCGTGAGCTACTCTAGTCATCGATTCATTAAACTTGCTTGGTTGGTTTTTTTTTACCCGTATTTAGGAAGGACGGCAATTGGATGCTTGATTGGCTGGCCTTGATCCATGTGTCTTCGGATGTTCTCTTGAGTTATGATGCTTACTTTGTTTTATGGGGTGTAGTCAATTTCGTTGTGTTTTGCTCGGGACGAGCAAAGGTTCGGTTTGGGGGAATTTGATATACGTGTTTTATGTTGTGTTTTTCCCTCATTTTCGATTGATTCTTCTGCTAAATAGTTAAGTTTGTGGCTTTGTTTTGATTAAATATCGTATTTCGATGTTAAGTTGTGTTTTGGAACGGTTTTAGTATCTTTAGTTGACTTTTAGAACCTTTACGGTTATATTATACTTTTTCGGTTATTACGCGTGGTTTTTGGTTTTGTTTATATGTTATAGGAGCGTAATAGAGAGTTATGAAGTCATTTGAAGGTAAAACGAGTCAAAAAGCACTTGCCTCGGGATGTGTGCCAAGTCACGATAAGCCACGAAGGAGATTCGAAGAATCGAGCAAAGAACTCAAGCAAGATCATCAAAATGTCGTTCATCATTGTTCATGCGGGCGCAACCTTGAAAGCTTATTTGGTCTATGCGCCCGCAACATAGATCAGCAGCCTCAAAACTGGCAAACCACAAGGGCTGCGGGCGCAGGGAACAATGATGAACGACATTTTGATGATCTTGCTTGAGTTCTTTGCTCGATTCTTCAAATCTCATTCGTGGCTTCTCGTGACTTGGCACGCATCCCGAGGCAAGTGCTTTTTGACTCGTTTTAGCTTCAAATGACTTCGTAACTCTCTATTACGCTCCTATAACATATAAACAAAACCGAAAACCACGCGTAATAACCGAAAAAGTATAATATAACCATAAAAGGTTCTAAAAGTCAACTAAAGATGCTAAAACCGTTCCAAAACATAACTTAACATCGAAATACGATATTTAATCAAAACAAAGCCACAAACTTAACTATTTAGCACAAGAATCAACCGAAAATGAGGGAAAAACACAACATAGAACACGTATATCAGCAACCTTGCAAACTTCATCAAAGGTCCAGTAAGGTTGTAATTCCACCTTTTCCCTTATCTTTCATCTAGACCAACAACATAACGAGCAACTTGATGATCCTCTTTTTCTTCTAGATCGCAGATGGTGATCAAATTGAGGAATTCAGATGTATATTCTTCAACTGATTTTCGATCTTGCCTCCAAGTACGCATCTTTATAAAGTTGCCTTGATCGTAATCTTGAGGAACAAAACGTCTCCTCATCTCTTTCTTTAATTTCGTCCAAGTGGCTATTTTGGACTTCCCATCCTTCTTTCTTTTCTTTTGCATACTTTCAAGCCACAAGCTAGCCAAGCCAGTCAATTTCAATTCTACAATCTTGTATGATTTTTCGATCATCGTACTCTTTATATTTAAAAATTCGTTCAATCCTTCTTATCCAATCCAATAACTTTTCAGGATCCAAACTTCCACTGAATTCAGGAATATCCAGTTTAAGATTGCGATCATCATCCTTAGGTCTTTCATTCTTTCTGCGCCTATTCATAGGTTCTTCATTACTAGAACTTGATGAGTATTGTTTCCTTGGTTTTCGTGCACTCCTTGAGCTTGCTTGCTCATCATCAGAACTAGAATCCGTCTCCCCTTTACTTACATCCTTAGACTTGCTTGGTGATTTCAATTTTTCGGCAAAGTCTTTCATGGTGGCCTCAAACAAAGCCTTTAGTTCTTCGATGTCTTTGCGCAATTCCTCCGTGGTGATCTTAGGAGTATTTACCTCATCAGCTGACATGATCACTTTTGTTTCAACAATGAAATTGATACCAATAACCTTGAGGATTAATGTCCTCTCAACGAAATCACCAAAAGTTGATGTGATTGTTGATAAAAGAAATCGTCACTCACAATGGGATATCCTTAGTTCGTTTTTCTCTAAAGCTAAGCACCAAGAAAATCGATTTAAGTTAAATAATTTTATGAATTGATTAAAGCAATGCACCCTCAATTCCTAAAACTATACTCACAAGAGTCTAAAGCCTAAGCACCAACTCTTTCAAGAAGTTCAAAAATATCCACACACTCGAAAATTTCTCACCTTCGGTTTTTATTTGTTTTGTAGAAAACAAGCAAACTTAGACAATCAATATTTATTGAATTCACTAATCTGAATTTTTACAAGCTAATGTTGAGATTATTTATAGTCATAATCATCAAAAAAATCCTAACTAAGCTATGCTAAAATACTCGCATAAACATAGGAGAAATCATCCTAATCTAGTGACTCATCAATGACTCACAAGATAAGAATCCCACATCCTCACTGCATGTCATGCAACTTGCTAAAATATCCTAACAAACTCTATTTAATCAACACAAAATCCTAAAAAAACTTATTCTTACCTTGCTAATCAAGATAATCAACAAATTACAACCAGATTTGCACAAAAATCAGATTTACCCAAACTCAACAAAAATCGTCAAAATTGACGCAAATCTATGCTCGTCTAAATTTGCGCATTTTTGTGAATTTTCTTCAACACTTCAAGAAACCTTTCAAGATTCAATCTTTTAATCAAGAATCCTTCAAGAAGCCATTCTCCATGTGTATAAGGCTGTAAATGATGATTAAGACACTTCAAGAGGTAAAAAACTCAATTCCTAAAATGAGAAAACCCTATCAAACTCATAGGCAAAACTCATAGGCAAAACCATCTTATATATATTCCCCTAATTCCACCATTCTTTCCTTTGTTTCAATGATCAAGTATTTTCGTGTGTCACCATACACACCCATGATGATGTCTTAGAAGATCCCGAAAGCCTTGAATCCCCATAAGCCATTATTTCCCCCATACTTGCATCACTTTTAGAAGCCATTATTAAACCTTCGAAGTTATCATCTTGTTTCGTATCAATGAACAACAACAAACAAGTTTAGAATTAAAAATTAAATTCGTAATAAAAATACCCAAAAATTAGAAATTCACGAAAAATTCATAAAACTTTATAAAATATGGATGAAAAGGAAGTTATACCTTAGTAGATGATAATAGAGCAAGAAATTGTAAGAAAATTGAAGTAGCAAACCCAAAATCAAGCCAAAAATAGTTCAAGAAATTCGAACTCTAGGTATTGCAATTTGTTGATTTTTTCCAAATTTGAACTCCAAGAGTTTAGGGTAGTGAGAGGAATGTTATGTCAAAATTTGAAGTGATTTGGAGTAGTATGGAGTGAGTTATGGTGTTTTTAAGTTGAAGGTTTTTGGGGTTTTAATGGTGTGAAGGAGGAGGAAGAAGATAGATTAGGAGAGAGATTAGGTGAGATATAAAAATTTAGGAGATTAAAAAATAATAATAATAATAATAATAATAATAATAATAATAATAATAATAATAATAATAATAATAATAATAATAATAATAATAATAATAATAAAAGATATAATAATAACATGATGATAAAATAAAGGGGGAGGGGCGAGTAAAATAACGACCATAAAGAAGGAAGGCCCCACGCGAGAAAATAAACTGGAAAAAGAAAGACGGGTGACCGCAGGGGCTACCTGCGCCTGCAGCGAAGAAAGGGGGAATGAGGGATGCGTCCTCAGGTCCCGTCTGTAGAAAAATCCAAAGTCTCTAATTTATAATGCGGGCGCATAGAAGAAGGGGGGTTTTGTACGCTACGCCGGTAGGTTGTCTCAGGAGTACTTTTTCGATGGTTTTTCCCTATTTTCTCCCTAATGATTATATTAAGTTATAATTATTATTATTAATTAAACTTAAGAACGTTTTTAACTCTTAATCTCTCCTTAATTACCCCAATTAAGCATGAAACACCTTGACCCTTATCTAGGATTCACAAAATTAACATAAAAACTAAACTGAGTTAAACTAAACTACGAAAACAACCAAAAACACACAAAAACACGCAAAAAGAGAAAGAAACGGAAAGAAAGCTCGGGTTGCCTCGCGAGAGGCGCTCTTTTAAGGTCACTAGCTTGATCATGGCTGCATTAGTGATCAAGGTGTTTTAGGATCATCGAGTTGGATGACTTCAACCAAACCGATGACATCTTCTTCATTGTATGGCTCCAACCTTTGACCGTTAACCTTGAATACTTCACCCTTTTCACTTTGAACTTTAACATAGCAAAATTTGCTAACATTTTTCACTGTAAAGGGGCCACTCCATCCAGATTTCAACTTTCTAGGGAATAATTAAACAACAAAACCTTATCGCCGATTTGAAACTCCCTTTTCATGATTCATTTGTCGTGCCATCTTTTCGTATTTTCTTTGTAGATTTTGGCACTATCATATGCTCCTAGCCGAAATTCATCCATTTCATTCAACTGTAGTAACCGTTGTTCTCCCGCAAGCTTTGCATCAATGTTTAATTCTTTGATTGCCCAATAAGCTTTGTATTCAAGTTCTACTAGGAGATGGCACGCTTTCCCATAAACCAATCTATATGGGAAAGTGCCAATTGGAGTCTTAAATGTTGTTCTATACGCCCATAAAGAATCATGAAGCTTACTACTCCAATCTTTTCTAGATTTCGCAACCGTCTTCTCTATAATGGACTTGATTTCTCGGTTAAAACCTCGACATGACCACTAGTTTGTGGATGATATGCCAATCTTGTCCTGTGGTAAAAACCATATTTCTCTAGCAGCTTATCCAACCTTTTCTCATGGAAGTGCGTTCCCCCATCACTGATGATAGCTCTAGGGACTCCGAACCTAGGAAAAATAACCTGCTTAGACATTCTTAAGATGGTTTTACCATCACTGTGGGGAGAAGCAATTGCTTCCACCCACTTAGAAACATAATCCACAACAAATAATATAAAACGATTACCATTAGAAGAAGGGAAGGGACCCCTATAACCAATACCCCAAACATCGAAAATTTCAACTTCTTAGATACCTGTTTGAGGCATTTCATGCCTTTTTGAGATATTACTTGCTCGTTGGCACGAATCACAAGATATGACAAAATCTCTAGCATCCTTGAGTATTGTAGGCCAATAGAAACCGGATTGCAATACCTTAAACATCATTTTGGCGGGCCCAGCATGTCCTCCATAGGGTAATGAGTGGCAATGATGAAGGACTCCATAGACATCCCAAACTGGTACACACCTGCGATATAAGCCATCTGCACACTCATGAAACAAGTTAGGGTAATCCCAAAAATAACGCCTAACATCATGTAAAAACTTTTTCCGTTGCTGATAAGTAAGATCGAGAGGTAATACTCCTCCAACTATGTAATTAGCATAATCAGCAGACCATGGAGTATTAAAATCATCTAGGACATGATCATCAGGAAAAGAGTCATCAATGGGAGTTGAAATCTCCCCATTATTATACCGAATCCTAGATAGGTGGTCTGCAACCACATTCTCTACACCTTTCTTATCACGTATTCTAGATCAAACTCCTGAAGGAGCAAAATCCACCTGATAAGCCTCGGTTTTGCTTCTTTCTTTCCAAGTAAGTACTTTAAATCTGCATGGTCAGTATAAATGATAACTTTTGAACCTATAAGATAAGAACGAAATTTATCCAAAACATACACTATAGCAAGCAATTCTTTTTCAATTGTGGCATAGTTAACCTGGGCTGGATCTAAAGTCTTACTAGCATAGTAAATAGCATGTAAAATCTTATCTTTCCTTTGACCTAACACGGCACCCACAGCATAGTCACTAGCATCACACATAATTTCAAAAGGTAATTCCCAATCAAGTGATTGGATAATGGGTGCTGAGGTTAGTGCTTGTTTGATCAAATTAAAAGATTCAAGGCATTCATCAGTGAATTTAAACTCAGCATCTTTTAATAGCAGTTGAGTTAAGGGTTTAGCAATTTAAGAAAAATCTTTAATGAATCGGCTGTAAAACCCTGCATGACCTAGAAAGCTTCTACACCTTTTACACTTACTGGTGGAGGTAATTGTTCAATAACTTGAATTTTAGCTTTATCAACTTCAATAACTCTTTCAGCGACTAGATGTCCTACAACAATTCCTTCTGTCACCATAAAGTGACATTTCTCCCAATTGAGGACCAAATTCACTTGTTCACATCTTTTAAGCACTTTAGTCAAGTTAGCCAAACATGAATCAAAATCAGTACCATAAACACTAAAATCATCCATGAAGGCTTCCATACTAGACTCTATGAACTCAAAAAAGACGGCCATCATACATCGTTGGAAGGTACCATAAGGACATGTAAATGTTGTTTTCGATTGATCATCTGGATGGATGGGTATATGAAAGAAACCAGAGTAACCATCTAGATAGCAAAAATATTTGTTCGTTGCTAGCCTTTCTAACATTTGATCAATAAAAGGGAGAGGGAAATGATCCTTTTTAGTGGCAACATTTAATTTTCGGTAATCAATGCACATTCCCCAACCTTTTAACAACTCTTGTAGGAATAAGCTCATTTTTATCATTACGCACAACAGTTGTTCCTCCCTTCTTAGGGACTACCTACACTGGACTTACGCATTGAGAATCTGGCACAGTATAAATGATACCTGCATCAAGAAATTTAAGAATCTCTTTCTTCACCACTTCCTGCATGTTAGGGTTAAGTCTCCTTTGCCCCTGTATACAAGGTTTATGGCCTTCTTCTAGATGAATTCTATGCATACAAAAATCAGGAATTATTCCAGTTAGATCATCAAGTGTATAACCAATAGCCTTTTTATGAGTTTTAAGCACAGCTAATAACCTTTCAAGTTGACTATCAGTATGTTTAGAACTAACTATAACTGGATACATTTCATCATCATTTAGAAATGCATATTTCAAATTAGGGGGAAGGGGTTTCATTTCAGGCTGTGTTACCTCTTTAATTGCATATGATTATTGAGGCAATGATTGGTACCTTTGGCTTTCTTCTAGAGTCATCTTCTCACTGTTCAATTCATGGCCTATGGCATCAATTTTCGAATCTCCTTCACCTGCATCAGCAACCAAACACAAAAGAGCCTCTAGGGGATCCTTTGTAAGGGATCGAGGCATGTCACCCAAAACAATGTCACTAATAATATCGATTCTGTAACATGACTGCTCTATCATGGGATTTTTCATTGCATTATTAAGATTAAATGTTACTTTATCATCCCCTACAGAAAGGGTTAAACTTCCATTTTTAACATCAATGAAGGCACCTGCAGTATGTAAGAAAGGTCTACCAAGAATGATAGGAATATGAGCATCCTCATCAATATCAATTGAAATGAAAAATTTTCCTACTCTAACAGGTACATCTTCTAAAACACCCTTAGGGTATTTTACAGTTCTATATTCAATCTGCAAAGTAAGATTATTAAATTTAAGCTCTCCCATGTCAAGCTTCCTGCAAATTGGTAAGAGCATAACACTTACACTAGCTCCTAAATCACATAGAGCCTTATCAATAAACAAAGGACCTATATTACATGGAAATGAAAAACTGCCTGGATCCTTCAACTTAGGAGGAGATTTATTTTGAAGGATCGCACTGCACTCCTCAGTGAGTGCAACTGTCTCTGTTACATTCAACTCACATTTCCTGCTCAAAATATCTTTCAAAAATTTAGTGTAAGTAGGCACTTGAGTAATTAAATCAGTGAAAGGCACAGTGACTTGCAAATTTTTAACTATTTCAAGAAATTTTCGAAAGTGATTATCATTCTTACTCCTAGTTACCTTTTTCGGAAAGGGTAATGACACCTTTGAGGGAGGAATTGTATCGGTAACTGAATCTGCTGCTGCAGCTTGCTTCCTTGGTGCTTCCTTCTCCTTTGAGACTTCATTCTCCTTTTCTAGCAGCTACTTCCTCAAGGTCTTCAATAACAAGCGAACTAGTCCTCTTCGTTCCATCTGCAGCCTTTGTAACATCATCATCAGGCATTCTAGGACCTTCATAGTAAGTACTGATCCTTGTTGCAATGGAATTGCAATGATCACGAGGTGGATTTCTTGATGGAGCAGGTTGAGGTGGAAGTTGGCCTTGTTGCCTTTGAGCTGATGACTGAGCAATTGGTGCTACTTGAGTCTCCAATTGTTGATTGTGGGCCTGCATAGCTTCCATGGCTTTCTGCATCTGCATCATCATGTTCTTCAGTTCTGAAAACTCATTGCTAGTTGGTTGTGGAGGTGCTGGGAGTGGTGCTTGAGGTGGTGGTCTACTGAAACCCGGTGGTTGAGGTGGAGCAAACCGTTGAACTTGTTGTTGCTGTGGTGCACAATGTGGCTGATGCTGCGGATTTTGAACATTGCTAGTATTCTTGTAGGAGAAGTATGGATGATCTTTCCAACCAGGATTGTATGTGTTGGAGAATGGGTTATTCTTGTAAGCTTGAAATGCACATACTTGCTCCATAAAACTATGACATGCTTGCATACTATGCCCACAAGAACCGCAAAAATCACAGAAGACATATGTAGCTCCCGAAAGTGCAGCCATTGCAACTATCGTTATTGGGGTAGAGGATGGTGTGTTGATCTTGTCTAGCTTCTCATGGATTGCATTGATTTGTGAAGCCAAACTCTCATATTTATTATCTATCACATGTTTTCCTCCTCTCTTAGCATGTCCTCTAGGATTACCAAATTGAGAATTATGAATGCCAATCTCCTCAACTAAATCATAAGCAGCATTGACTTCTTGGTTCATAAATCGACCGCTAGAAGCAGAATCAAGCAAAGTTCTACTCTAATTACCCAATCCATTATAGAAAGATTGCACTAAAAACCACTTCTCAAGTCCATGATGAGGGCACATTTTTAGCAACTCCTTAAATCTCTCCCATGCATCATAAAGAGTTTCATCAGTTTCTTGGTTAAAATTCATAATTTGACTCCTAAGTTGTGCAATTCTCTCCGGAGGATAGTATTTCCTTTGAAAAGCAAGAGCCAAGTCATCCCAACTGTTGATAGTATCCATGTTTAGACCATTCAACCAAGAACGAGCTTTTTCCTTTAATGAGAATGGGAACATCGTACGTCGTATATAATCTTGAGATACACCAGCTTGCTTAATTGTATTACAGTACTGAATGAAGTTATTTAAGTGCAAATTCAGATCTTCTTTCAATGTTCCTACAAATTGATTCCTCTCTACCATGTTCACCAAAGCTGGCTTCAATTCAAAATTCAGGGCCTCTATATCAGGAACTCGATAACCACCTCCCAATATTGCAGAACTCGGCTGAGAATAGTCTTTTAAGGACCTTGCTGGTGGTGGCGGCGGTGGCGGTGGTGCATCATTCCGTGGTATGTTGTTCTTGTTGAACTGTGATTCTGCCATCTCTTCCTTAGCTGAACTATCGGAAATATTTAACTCGGCAAAAAGTTGTGTCAAATCAACTAGTGTTCCATCGGAAAGAATGACTCTTCGTAATCTCCACTTCCTTCTACGACTCTTATGCAATGATCTTTGCAGTTCAGGATCAATCTAAACCGGCATACAACCTAATACCTGCACATAATCGAAACTCGAAACAGAAATGAGAACTACCTCAAAGAACGTGAAGGTTCCTTGTGGTGAGGAAATAAAACAAAAATAAAGACAAAAGAAACACTTTAAACCCGTTTAATAGAATTAAAGATTACCTCCCCGGCAACGGCGCCAAAATTTGAACAAGGCTATCGCGCACCTCTAAACAATAATATAGCTAGGGAAGTAGGGATTGAATCCTCAAGGAAGCTATTAAATCCTATTAGTTCTAAAAAGTCTAAAATGTATAAGGGGCTTTTGTGAAAAGTTCGGTAAAATACTACTAAAACTAGAAGACTAACACTAAAACTAAGGAAAATGACAAGAAATTACGAATTGAACTCTTATGAAGGAAACCTAGGGCAATCGGTTCACTATGATTAATCAACAAACTCATTAAACACTCACTAATCAATTCATTGGCATTCATTGAACTAGGGCTCACTAATTCTCTCGAAATTAGACTCCCTCAAAACTTCTTTACCGGCTCTCGCTCGCATAAATTCGTTTTTGCCTATTATTCAGTGGTCTAATTGTGGTAATCTTACCTCTCGGCCTCGATTTCAACAATAACCTAACTTACAATTAAATCTGGCCACAATGTAGTTGCAATCAATAGAAATCAATAATAAGAATTCAATTAAAAGCCAAGAATTAATTAATGAACATAAAATAAATTCCCAACATGATCATAGATCCCCTAACCCTAGAGAAAAAGACTACTCACTCATGATTAAAGGAACTAAAACAAGAACAAATTTAAATAACATGTTCATAATCATATAAACTAATAAAAAACTAGAAATAGAACTAAATTAATTAAAATAAACTAAAATCTAAGAAATTAAAGAGATTCATGAATTAAAAAGAATTAAAAGGCATACGGAAAGAAATTACCAAAAGAATGATCAAATTGCATTAATTGAAATTGAATCTTCAAGAACAAACTAATTGCTTCTAAAATTCTAGACAGAAAAGAGTTTCAGGATTCCTAAGTCTAAAAATATGCCAAAAACTAGTTAGGGTCGTGCCCCCTTTACATAGAGTATCTATAGGATTAGGTTTTAATTAAAATAAAACCCACGAAGTAAACCGTGAAGAAAAGCCGAACGGATCAAAATCCGTGCTACCTGCGCCCGCAGGTGGCGTAGTTTGGGAGTTCTGAAACTTCTGATCTATGTTACAGGCGCATAGATCAAATGAGGATTAAAGGGCTGCGCCCGCATTTAGCTCGCATAACCATATTTTGACGATCCTCCTTGTTTCTTTGCTCGATTCTTCGAATCTCGTTCGTGACTTCTTGTAACTTGGCACGCATCCCAAGACAAGTGCTTTTTGACTCGTTCTAGCTTCTAATGACTTCAAAACTCTCTATTATGCTCCTGTAACATATAAAACAAAACCGAAAATCGCGCGCAATAACCGAAAAAGTATAAAATAACCGTAAAGAGCTCTAAAAGTAAACTAAAGATGCTAAAATTATTCCAAAACATAACTTAACATTGAAAGATGATATTTAATCAAAACAAAGCCACAAACTTAACTGTTTAGCAAAAGAATCAACCGAAAATGAGGGAAAAACACAACATAAAACACATATATCAAATTATCATTCACAATTCACAATTTGGCAATCCTAGAGGACATACGAAAAGAGGTAGAAAGCATGTGGTTGGTGACAAGTATGAGAGTTTGGTTTCACAGATCAATGCAATAAGCCAACAGCTCAAAAAAAATAGGCACTCCATCATCTTCACCTATGTTTCTAGTTGCAATGGTTGTACTTTCAGGATGCAATAAACCATTCTATGATTCATGTGGTTCATTTGGTCATAATGCTCAATGATGTCATAGTTCTATAGAGCATGTATCTGTTTTTAGGCCTACAAGAGCAGTCAGTTCTCTGACACCTATAATCTAGGCTACAAGGATCATCCATACTTCTCTTACAACAGCAATAATGTGCAGAACCCGCAATAGTTTGTACCTCAATAGTAGTTACATTAACAGATGCAGCGATTCACACCACAAGGACCACCACAAGTACCTGGATTTACTAGACCACCATACCCAGAACCACCACCACCACAAGCCAGCAACGAGATTTCAGAGTTGAAGAATATGATGGCTCGAATATAGAAGAACATGGAAGTCATGCAAGCTTACAACAAGCAGCTTGAAACTCTGTAGGAATAGATTGCTTAGTCCACGACTTAGAGGCAGAAGGATCATCTTCCACCAAAACTAGTACCATCGAACCCTCCAATAGACCATTGCAATTCCATCACTACTAGTAGGGGCGTTGACTAAGAGGGTCACAAGATACCAAAATGACACTAAATTCCATCCTGCAGTTCAAACTGGAAAGACCAGTAATGTGGTACTTAGGAAGATTGATGTAGAGCCGACTCCTGAAAAGGAGAATGAAATTACTACAAAGTAGGTTACTGTAGGTGACAAGCCTTATATCACATTGTCACCTCCTAAGGTGCCACTACCCTTTCCTCATACGGTAGATAAGAGTAAGAATGACTCTTACTGGCATTAGTTTCTCGACATTGTCAAAAATTTGTAGGTTACTAAGCCTTTTACTAAACTAATCATGCAGATACCACATACACTAAGTTTTTGAAAGAAATATTGAGCAAGAAACGTGAATTTAAATTGGTGGAGACTGTAGCTCTTATTGAAGAGGGTAGTGTCATTTTACAAAATAAGTCTCCACCAAAGCTCAAGAATCCTGGAAGTTTTTCCATTCCTTATAACTTTGGCCCATTGTTTATTGATGAAGTTATATGTTATTTAGGGGCTAGTGTTAGTGTCATGCCATTATCTATATGCAAGAAGTTGGATATGGGGTCTTTAAAGTTTACTAACATTACCTTGCATATAATCGACATAACAATGATGCATGTACCCAAAGTGTATTTTGTTGGATGTACTAATAAGAGTGGGAAAATTCTTTATCCTCGTAGGCTTTGTTGTACTAGACATGGATGAGGAAGCTCACATCTCCATTATTCTTAGTAGAACGTTTTTACATACTGCAGTTGTTGATGTTGATGTAAAAAATAGTAACCTAACTCTTTCTGTAAGGGATTTCAAGGTTACTTTTAATCTTAATGATGCTTTGAAACGTCCCATGATAGAACAATGATGTCATGCAATTAATATTGTTAATGAGATTGTTCATGCTGACTTACCTCGATCCCTTAATAAGTATCTTTTGGAGGCCCTCATGTGCTTGGATTCTATTTCAAGTGACGGAGAGAGTGATAATAACGAGTAGCGTTAGGACCCAAGGAAAAACAAATCACTTCTTAAGCAACGTTGTAAATCTCCGCAAGCCATCCCCACATGCTTATAAGATGAATTAGATAAATGTTAAGGTTTCTATCCTGGATCATGTAACAATAAAGCAAACAACAATCCTACATTGCCTTGGTTTTCCCACTACTTAGGTCTTATGTTCGCTCTTTGATCCCCTATGAGGTATGAGGTAATACAGTCAAACTAATGACCTTAAACAAGCACTTTGCGGGCGGCAGCCCGTAGTTAGTATAGTTTAGTTTAGCTTTTTTCGTTGTTTTGTAGTTTAGTTTAGTTTTAGTTACTGGTGAGTGAGAGTGAGGGACTAACAGGTTGTATGAAGTGTGTTTTAGTTAGGTGTTGTGCAAGCCTCACAATACATGCAAGGAATAATTTTAAAATAAATGAGAAGGGCTAATATTCCAGATGTCCTAAGAGGGTGGCCAAGTACCCGGGTGTGCAAGCCACGACCCCTTAGAAAAAGTCTTACAAATTTTAAGAAAGTATCAAAAAAGTTTGTGGTCCCGAGTGACCCCGGGAGACCATCCTTCGACCCGGGGTGGTGTCAATTTACTTGGGAACACAACCCAATTTCAAGGACTTAGAAAAACTTGAGAAAGGAAGCAAAACGTCCGTGGTCCCGGTTGACCTGGGCAGACAACACTCGACCCAGGCGCATGGACTGGTCCAGAACGGTTTTGCACGATCATTTTCAAACGACCATTACTTTTCTCTAGGCTACTATTGGAAAGCTCTTTAAGTCTACTTTCCAATTCAACAAGAACCAAGTTAATCAAAGTTTTACGTTGTGAAATATGTTCGAAACAATGAGAGGTCGTAAAGTTCTAATCCTTGCATTCTACCACCCATATCTCTTTCTTTTTCCTTTACCACTTCATCCCCATCCCCTCAAACATCATCGTACACTTCCAAACCTTCCTCAACCCCTCATTCTACCTTCTCTCTCACTTTACTCCCTTCAGCACTGAGGACATTGTTGAGTCTGGCTTGGGGGAGGTAAGTTTTATCACTTTCTAGTGTAATTTTATTGTTTTCTTAGGGTTGTTACATGATTTTTACAACTCACTAGGAGTAGGAATTTAAATGTTACAAAACATGTACTACTTTCTTATATTATTTTATTGCTTTCTTAGTTTTAGTAACTGATTGATCGATGAAGTGCTTGTGAATTTGGATTGATGAAGTAAAATGTTTTTAATCGACTTGGGCATCTGATGAGTTTTGCTTGGAGATTTGTTGGCTTTAACATGAACTCGATTTAACTTGATGCTTTGTCATATTTTACCCTATAGCCATATCTTGAATAGGGGTTTAAACTGTGTTAACAGGAGGATTTGAGCCGTATTTGCCATTATTTTATTGTTTCGAGTTACACTTTTTTGAATTCCAATTACTTTACAATCAACTCAAGTTACTGTGCACTTATTTACTTTTTTATGCTAAAAAACTCAATTTTAATTACCTTATTATGTCATATATAAATATTATTTGCTCCAAAATCTTCAATGAAATTTCAATGGTTTTAAAGCCACTAAAAATTTAATTCTAATTGAGTACCAAAAATCTTGTTCAAATTGACAGTTATGCAGTAATTAAATTGTACATCAAATGTATGCAACATTTATTCTTAGTATAATAATAAGTCCAATCTATCAAAAGTCAATATTATCCTTAATAAACCAAAAAGAGGATTTAAAAAATAAAAAATAATAAAAAAAACAAGTCTAATTTAGTTTAGATTAATTATAACAAGTTCAATTTAGCAAAAAAAATAAATTTCTATCCAAAGCGGTTGCCAATAAAACATAATTGCTTCCAAATCGCCCTTTTCCCTTTGAAACCACTTAATTTATTTATTTTACTACGTAAATAAAAGTAAAAAGCTACTCTAAATTTTAGGAAAGAAAAAAGATATACCCTCTTAGTTCGTAAACATTATTTTTCTTATATTGTAAAATAAAATAATTGTTAGAATTTAATTAAACTAAATTTTTCTATATTTGCAAAGTCGAGCATCACTCGAGGATTATCTAGTCTATAAGGTAATAAAATCATGACCTAAATCAATTAATTCAGTATTCCACATCTAATTTTTCAGTCAAAGTTTAACTACATTATCTCACTAATGTGTTACAAAAAAAAAATATTCTGTAACAAAAATTAAAAAAGTGAAACATTTTGAGTCAACTTGGTGCTTGTTTAGTTGCTCTCAATTTATACATAAATTCACAAATTTTTATTTGATTGCCCTTAAATTCTCAAAATCAAAATGTAGAAATTAATTGCTACAAAATGGGGAATTCCTTTAAATCAGAATGTAGAAATTATAGAATCCTTCATAATTCTAAATTGCTACAAAATTGGGGAAATAAAATACCCAGCCCAACTTGTTGATTGAAAATTCCTGTAAATTTACAATTCTAGTATGGCAATCAAACAAATTCTGGTCAATTCCTAGGATATATTTGTATAAAGATATTAAATTCATGTGTATTTTTAGTGTCTATAGAAATTCAAATCCCGTAGCAACCAAATGAGCACTTGATGTGAACTTTCATAACACCTTTTAAAAAAATAATAATAAATAAAAAAAATTAAACAATTTATAAATATGATTATGTTATATAATGTTTGTATTTAGTAAATGTCCATTATACCCCTATGATTATTCGAGGATATTCTAGATACCAGATTGATTATTTACTAAAGAGACCCTAATTGTTTACTAAGGATATATATATAGGAGGAGGTTCAAATGAGAACCCTTCTTACATGAGAACCGTGAGAACTACGTCAAAACTCTTTTATTCAATTTTTTTTTTTTTACTTTTCTAGGTGTTATGGTGTTACTTTATATCTATTTTAATAATAATAAGGTATAAACATTTATTTCAAGTGTTTTAAACTATCATATAAAATTGACCTATAAGTAGTAACTATGACCACCTAAATAGTAAATNCTTAGTTCGTAAACATTATTTTTCTTATATTGTAAAATAAAATAATTGTTAGAATTTAATTAAACTAAATTTTTCTATATTTGCAAAGTCGAGCATCACTCGAGGATTATCTAGTCTATAAGGTAATAAAATCATGACCTAAATCAATTAATTCAGTATTCCACATCTAATTTTTCAGTCAAAGTTTAACTACATTATCTCACTAATGTGTTACAAAAAAAAAATATTCTGTAACAAAAATTAAAAAAGTGAAACATTTTGAGTCAACTTGGTGCTTGTTTAGTTGCTCTCAATTTATACATAAATTCACAAATTTTTATTTGATTGCCCTTAAATTCTCAAAATCAAAATGTAGAAATTAATTGCTACAAAATGGGGAATTCCTTTAAATCAGAATGTAGAAATTATAGAATCCTTCATAATTCTAAATTGCTACAAAATTGGGGAAATAAAATACCCAGCCCAACTTGTTGATTGAAAATTCCTGTAAATTTACAATTCTAGTATGGCAATCAAACAAATTCTGGTCAATTCCTAGGATATATTTGTATAAAGATATTAAATTCATGTGTATTTTTAGTGTCTATAGAAATTCAAATCCCGTAGCAACCAAATGAGCACTTGATGTGAACTTTCATAACACCTTTTAAAAAAATAATAATAAATAAAAAAAATTAAACAATTTATAAATATGATTATGTTATATAATGTTTGTATTTAGTAAATGTCCATTATACCCCTATGATTATTCGAGGATATTCTAGATACCAGATTGATTATTTACTAAAGAGACCCTAATTGTTTACTAAGGATATATATATAGGAGGAGGTTCAAATGAGAACCCTTCTTACATGAGAACCGTGAGAACTACGTCAAAACTCTTTTATTCAATTTTTTTTTTTTTACTTTTCTAGGTGTTATGGTGTTACTTTATATCTATTTTAATAATAATAAGGTATAAACATTTATTTCAAGTGTTTTAAACTATCATATAAAATTGACCTATAAGTAGTAACTATGACCACCTAAATAGTAAATGATTTTCAAAAGCCTAAAAAATTAACTAAACCTTGTTTAAATTGAAAACTAAGGGTATACCTAGTTATAATACATTGTTAATTAGTGATTGCAACTTTTAAATGTATTTAATAATGTCGTTATTCAATAGTTCTCATGGCTCTCATGCAAAGAGGGTTCTCATGGAATCCTCACCATATATATATATATATGCTCCCTTATGATTTAAGAATATGAATACGAATCTATTACCACCTAATACTTTGCTCTAAAACTCTCTTAGATTAAAAATAATAATTCAAAATTATTATAGAACTTAAATTGGCCAACCAAATACTGAGTAGGACATGAAATTATGAGAGTAACAAACAATACACCAAAGTGAACCTCAAAAGTCAACACCACATACTTCGATTCTTCTTCTCCACAATTTTGCGTATTGGAGATTCAGTATCAAGATTCAAGAACACATCAAAGGTAAACCAGAAGCTCAACTCTATAAGTTCCAATCAAAGTTTAAACAATACAACACTTGTTTTTCATTTGATCTCACAACAGTTGATGGGGTATCAAAATTCTACATTTCAAGATTACTTCGTCAGGAAAAAGAGATACAATAACAAACACAACAGCTCCTAGATGAGATCAGACTCTCCTGCCTACCTTCACCAGCAAAGTATAAATATAAGTGTTCATAACTTAATTGGAATAACAAATATCAAAGACAAGGAGCACAATTTGCCCTAATAGAGACACACATTTATGCACATATACTGGGGTGCTGATCTAACAAACAAACTACTTATCCACGCAGCTGTCGATGAGATCTGAAAAGAGCACAACAACGGAATTAGAAAAAAAAATATTGAAAATTCGTTGAGGTAAAGCAAAAAAAATTAAGGACTGTTCAAGATTATCTAAAAACCGAAGTAAAGATGACTTGGGTGGAGGAAAAGCATGTGCTTTTCCAAGAAATTTACAAACAATAGAGCTCATAATATGATACTTGACTTATTATAATGAGAAAACATGATAGTGCCGAAAAATGATAATCAATGAATGAGTGCCGTTTTTTGTACATGATTCACATAGCTTGAATTCACAGCGGCGCTAAAATCAGTCTCCCATGAGTACACCCTATTCGGCTACCCATCCCCACCCTAATCTTTCTCACTAAACACTAGAGAAACTGCAAGTATTAAAAATGATGATTCGAAGACTTCTTGAAGTATCAAGTATTCTTCTATCCCAAATTACTTACTTTTGTTAACAACCCAAAATTTTGACCAACTTGAAAAATGATTCACATTACTAAATATAGTTTTAACGTAAATATTGAATAACACTTTCAAAAATTACAAAAATATAATTGTTACAAGTACATCTCTAATATTATTAATTGCCCACATGGTTATATTTGACCTCAGAAAAGGGACATAGAATATATTCGAGCAGTTGATAAAACATTGCCAATTCCAATACCTATAAGTAAAGCCTTGATTGACGGGGGAGTTACGTCTCGTTATCCTTTCCCCTATTGGGATTTATGTATCAAGATGGAGACAATTAAGGTAATTTCCAGGTTGTAAAAAAAAATAACATTGTATGGGTTGGTTTTAATTGATTAGCAAAACAAATATTTCAAAGGCTAGGCAGGACATACATAAAATAGCATACAAGGAAAAGACAACTCAAACTAAAATAGCATTTGTGTTAATAATATTAGCACTACAAGAGAGTAAGGGATAGCTTAGTTGGTTAGAGCTTCTCTCGGTTCTAGAGGTCCTAGGATCGATTCTCATCGCGCATTTTTGTGGCCCCCTAGCACCCAAAAAAAAAAATAATAAATAAATAAAATACTAATACTAATATTAAATCAGCATCAAATGCAGGCTGCCTCCCCCTAAGCACCAGTCTTGCAAGATCAATAAGACACCCCCTAAAATTTGGACATAGAACCAACTCAAATAGCACCAAGGAAATCCAGATATCAAGCTACGTTTGCTTGATCAATCTGCTCAATAATGGAATCCCTTTTTCCTTTAATGGGCCATTTGTAGGGTACATGTATTGAATGCTTTACATATGAGCTGGCTAGCTAATAATAGGTTGAAAATCAAAATATACCATTTTAGCCTACTAACCTCTCTAAACAGGGATAAGTAATTCGACTCATTCACATCCAGATCATGAATGTTTGGAATCCATATTATGCAAAAATTTAGAGGGATGTGTCTTAAGGAAAAAAAAACTGTTTAATATACAGAATCAACTGTGATAGTGTAGATAAGCCTCACCAACAAATACCGAAAAAAAAGGACCAAAAGATAGGTTGAAATACATCAAAAACTGATATCCAGGTTGGAATGCCTCAAAATCCAATAAGATGTTTTGGAATAATCACAATAACCAACAAAGTAAAATGACATCTCAATTTGTTAGACTTGAATTCTCTCTAACTAATAGAAAGATAAAGACACTATATAGACAAAATGAATGAGAAATACGTTATTTATCTTCACACGAAAAAATATCCAACCTCATTTATATCTGAATGTGCATAGTATCAAGCCTAAGACAAAACAAGTGAAATCAAGACCTTTTAGCGCAGCACGAGAGTTGCTGTTATCTGTTCTCTCTACCACATTTACTATAATATTCACACGAAAATCCAACAGAACAGCTGTAGGAAGCTAGGAACAGTCTTTTCAACTAATCTACTCATCTCACAGCTGATAATCTCTCTTATTTTAATCATATAAACCTTTTCTTTCTAAAATTCCTAACTAATTGCCTACTCGTTATCTTATTTATCCAACCTGCCTGATCTACATAAACCTCTTGACTGCTCCTGACAATAAAAACAACATAGATCTTGAAATCCTAAGACAACTACCTACAGTTGAATACTTACGTGCTTAAGTCAACCACAACTCTCTCCAGAATGTTCACTAGAGGATAAACCAAACAGAAAATCCAACAAAACTGTCTGACCCTACGGTTTCCCTCCATTTGAAACAATTTTCAACACAAATCTTCCCTTCCCTCACCACTAATCTCATCTTCCTTCACCACTTTCTTAATCAAGCTTACCAAACTATTTAAGTCATCTTGTTAACAAGATTTGGGATAAAAAAAATGGAGAAATGAGAGAGGAAAAGTGATTCTAGTAGACATGAAAACAAAATAAATTGATCTTAGCAAGAAAGTAGAAACTTAATTGCAGGCATGATTAGTAGTACTCTTTGTATCAAGATAGGCACAGAAATAGTAAATAGGGCTTCACCTTAAATCAAACATACCAAAAATATTACTCCATATATCTCTTACTAATGGCCACATAGAACCTTATGGCATGTCTCTTAGAATAAAAGTGATCTCAAACAGCAAGAGGTCACATCAAACCACTCATTCCTTTATTATTTTCATCAGAGTATAAAAAAGGTATATGATTACAAAGGATAGGTTCATATCATATCATTCCGGCAAACATAAAATGGATATGACGTTTCTATGTAAAGCTATATGTTAGCTCCTCAACAAAATGACCACAGCGCAAAATACCAACATACATTATTATTAAAAAAAAATAATAATAAAAAAAAATAAAAAAAATAAAAAAATAAAAAATTCATCTTACTGTCCTATTTATGAACCATGCATACTAAGAGCAGTGTTCCGGCGAGCTCAAAACACTTTGGTACATAAAAAATGAATGCTAAAAGGGGTCCCATATCTATATTACATGAAATGCAGCAATCTAGGTATAATTATTAAATAACTATCAACTGCTATTGAAGTGAATGGATTTCACTGAATAGTCATAATTCTCTCCATTTCTTAGAAAGGAGAGTTCATTTCATGAATCAACGATATGCCAAAGAATGAAGGGGAGTTTTCTTAACATTATACATTATACCTATGTTACATGGACTCAGCCATGAGTGTTCATGAAATATAGCATTATACTAGCTTAGGCGCCATAACCTAAAGATATGAAATGGGAGAGGATCCTAATACCAACCAACTTGTGGTGAGCGCATAAAATTGGAAATTTTACGTACAAAAGAGGAATAAGATCTGAAGACTATTGGATTGTGAGCAAAAGCATTTATAGAAAGTTTAGAAAATATCTAGATTTTCATCTTTGACATAGATGTATAAATTCATTTAACACAAAAGTTCTATTTACTCTCCTTAAATATTCAATCACTTGATTTATGGACTATTAATCCCCGATTTTACCATCAACCCTGGATTAGATCGGTGGTAGTTAACAATTCATGCTAATCAAAAACAATTTGGAATTTATTCATGGATGAGCAACACATGCTAAACCTATTGCAATTTGCAAGTACTTCAAACAACTAGATTCAAAATTGCCTAATGCTTAGTCAACATTTATGACAAAGTGATAAGCATATGAGTTCTATAGGATTCATCAATTAGCTAACACTTATTCATAACAGACATTTATGTCCTTGCATTACAAAAAAAGTGAAACAAATCATCTGGAACAATTAAATGATCAAAGAAACAGGGAGTTAACTTACCTTGTAAGAGAACCTCTTTACAAGTAACTCAATCCTCATCTAAATCCACAACTTGTGCAGGAGCCAAAGGCCCCTTTACACCACCATTGTTTTCACCAAGTAGCTCACGAGCAGCCTTCTCTAAGAAATCCTGTGCAGCCTCTCGCACAGATTTCATATCACTTAACGGAGTTTTCCTCTTTTTCTGGAAATTCCTCTCTGAGTACTTCATCCTACCTTCCTCACCCTTACCAATGGCCCTCATTCTCTTTCTCTGATCTACAAATATTAAGATGGACAATACCATCAAATTTCAAGGAACCAATAACAAAATTGACTCCCAGTAATACCACAGACAACATACCAGGGGTAAGATCCGGCAAAGAGTGTTCAATAAAGCGAGTTGCTGCTTGGGTATTCACAGTTACACTAGGTTTCAAGGGTGCTTCAAAATACAGGCAATCAAATCATTAGTGTAATATTAATCATGAGGCACAAGCTACCAACAAAACAATAATAAAGATATCAATTTCCCTACATAGACATTTTTGTCGCAAACCAACATCACCAAAAAATCAATAAGCAGATACATACCTTTACTCACTTCGACAAAGCACTGTAGCTTTTCTTGGTAACGTCCTAACCTCTCCTACAAAAGAAATCAATAACACAAAATAAGGACAGTGAATTGAATGGTTAAACACAGATAATTACAGAAACAGAAGCTCTGAGATATCCAGAGAAAACGCACTCCGTTTTATGATTTATATTAACATAAATTAGTTGAAATTTGATAAGCAAACAAAAGCATTGCAACATAAACAAGTTCACCATTGCAATAAGCATTACAAGACACTGCAATACTTCATATGACGTAATCACGTAACGCCAAGAAATGAAGTCATGACTTTTACCATTGAAAACATCATAAGGATTTATAATTGAATTTATCAGCTAGATAACAGTGCCGATTTTCAGTTTTTGGTTCTGAGATTTCAAAAAAGTTGCAAACTTTTTTATTGATCAATTAATAATATACTTAAAATCAGTCATACTGAGTACATTACACAGAACTGCTAAAGTATCATCAAACCTAAATTACAATCAACCAAACAACATAAAATTAAAATTAAAAACTCACAAAAATCAATAACATACCCACATTATAAAATTTGCAAAAAATTGTAAACGTAAGAATGAATTCTAACAATAAAAATATAGCAAAAAAAAATAATTATAGCACATACAAGCTCTCCTTTAATTGGGTGATGATCAGGGTAAACCCCACTGCATCTCAGCTTCACTGTATGAAAAAAAAACATTAATTTACATGCATTAACTGCATAATACAAAATCAAATTGCCTAATTCTTAAGGAAAAACAAATAAATAAAAGTCAAATTAATGAACTTCAATTAAATTTAATTACCAGACAAAAGAACTGAAGTAAGTTTAGACAACAAAAGAAGAGATTGAGCTCTTTCCAAAGGGGGTAATTGAGAGAGAACTTCAGGTTCAGAAACAAGAGATAAAAATTCATCAAAATTTGATTGAAGTTCATCAATGTTAGCTAAAGTATTCTTCACTCCATCCATTATTTTCTTTGGAATAATTTCATTTTCTGGCTCCATTAATTTTTAATGGGGTTAAAAATTAATTTTAGGGTTTTGAGGGTTTAGAAGAAATTGAAAAGAGGGTATTTTTTTATTTTAATTTAAGGTTGAAGAAATTGGGAAATTGTTTTTTTGAGCCGTTTTATGTTCTGGGGTTTTAAGGGGTTGAAATTTATTCTTTTTACTTTTTTTTTAATTCCTTCTGGCGGCAGGTGTGTTTTTTTTTTTTTTTTTTGAGAGATGATGGAAGGAAAGCAAAGTGTGCTCCTTTTATATGATGTATGTAAAAAGAGTTTATTGTTTGCCACTTCGTGAATTTGTGTCATAATTACCTCATCTTTATAACCTAATAAACCTATGCAACATGGATACTTTTGAAATTTAGCCGTTCCCGAACCCGATTCGTCTTCATATTGGGAACGATTCAGATTCTTCATGTTATAATTTGCTGTACCCATTAACAATGTTTTTTAAATTAGCCGTTTTCAGTCCCCGTATTCGTATTCATTTTCGACCCCATTCCCGACTCCGTGCAACCTAGTTTATAACATTCCGGAATATTGTTGTTAAATAAAAAAATTATCTATAGCTTTACTAAGGGGTGTTTGGTAAAATATACCTTTGGGAAACGGAATTATTAAAGCGTTACCGATACAAACGGTTTAGTATGAGTTGTAGGTAACCGAATTTGTTTCCAAAGGGAAACCGGATTTGCTTCCAAAGGGAAACAAAATCCCTTAGTTTGTTACCCCCATGAAACTTGAGGAAACACTTCACGTTTCTCTCAGAAAACACTCTTTCTCTCACTACTCTCATTCCATTATCACCAAAAACCCAAGATTTCTGAATTTCGTCTTCTAATTTCGCACAAATTCTTCAGTTTTTTCGAATCTCACTACTCTCAAATCTCCATAAAACTAGATCGAACATTAAAGGTTGGTTGAACAAACCCTAGATTTCAAATTTTTAGTTGATTGTTTATATATTTCAGTTAATGTTTTAAATTGTTTGTATTTTTATTTTTTATGTCGACATATATGGATTGTTATTTTGTTTGAGTTATTTTGTGTGCTATTTTCGATCAATTATTATGCTATTTTCGATCAATGTATTATGTTATTTTTGATTGATTTTTTTTGCTATTTTTCGTTTGAATTTTTTGCTATTTTTGTTTTATTTTTTGGCTAATTTTCAGTGGTTTTTGTTGCGAAATTTAGCAATTACATTTGTTTAGATGTGTTGGAATTAGTTAATTTTTTGCTATTTCGCGATTTCGATGTTTTTGTCATTTTTTACTTGATTTGAACTTGTTGTGAGTGGAATTAGGTCATTGATAGTTGATTGATTCACGTAAACGATGAAATGTGGTTATTGTGTTTAGTTGTGTTGATAATTTCGAATTTAAAATTTGAATTTTAGACGGTTGATTGAAATTAGTGGTGGATTTGGCTATAATTACGTTAGAATCATGTAATTTGTTAGTGAAGATAGTGAATCATTTTTTATATGATTTGGAAATTTTTGTCGTAGATCAATTGATTGGTGGCTTTGGTGATTTTCAACAATGATACGTAGTTAGTGCTAATTGTCACAGTTAATAGTTGTTTGCAACTTGATTTCTTGTTGAACGGTATTGATCTTACAACGTTGTAAAGGAGTTTATAAATTCAGCGCTAATGTAGAGGTCTTTTGATGAAACTATTAGGGTTTGGGATGTTAAGAGTGGTAAGTGTTCATTTGAAAGTTCTTCCCACGCATTCTAATCCTGTTTACCGCTGTTGATGCTAATCGCGAAGGTTCAATGATTGTTTTGAGTAGTTATGATGGTTTGTGCAGAGTTTGGGATGTTTCTAATAGTCATTGTTGTAATCCCCACATTTTCACATATTTTAAAAAAGTATTTTTGTACTTTATTCGTATAATTTTAATATTTTTATTGGAAAAAAAGATGTTCAATAGGAATATTAAATGAAAAGAAATTAATAATAATAAAATAAATAAAATAAATAATAAGTTTTGATTGAAAGTAATTATTTGTGTTCATAAATAATATTTTTGTGTTTAAAAATATTTTAAAAAGGCTTCTAAAAATAGAATTTTCAAAGGTTTCCTAATTTATTTTGAGGCAAGGGCCTAAAGGTAATTTCCACTTGTTAGGATTAGTATGGACATTTCCAAATCCTACTTTGGGGCCTATAAATACCCCGTGAAACCCAAAGTTTCAGATTTTCATGCTCATATTAGTCATTAGGATTTCAAAATTTTAGAGAGAAGAGAGAGAAAAAAAAGGTTTGTGTTTTCCAAAAAAAAAAAAAAAAAAAAANTTAAAAAAAAAAAAAAAAAAAAAAAAAAAAAAAAACTGCAGTGTTCGGTTTTTCGGAAAAAGGAAAAAAAAGAGAGAGAGAGAAAGTTTTCTTGGGATCCACGCCCAGCCGGACCACCGCTGGAGATGCGCCACCGCCGGCAGCCACTCCTCCCCCTATTTGGTATTTTCGAACCTTTATAAAAAAAATTCCTTCATTCTTTTTAATTCAATCTTGCAAATTCATGTTCATATTTATGTTTAATCATGTTTTTATAAGTTTTAATCATGTTTTAATAAAGTATGATTTGTTTTAAGGCATGAATTAAAATTGTTGTTCATGAAATTATAGATTAGGGCTTATAAATTATGCAGGCTATGATTTTTTATGAGTTTTTATGATTTATACTTCAATATTATGATCATGAATTATTGTTCTGTGAATTTATGATGATTTTATGAAGTTTAGATTGATTTTTAAAGGCTTTCAAAATAAAATAAATTGTTGTCCAAAATTTGTAATCATGAAATTCAATTGAATAAATATTTTGATCATGTTTTAGTTTATGAAAAATTGTTCTAAAGTATAGATTGGTTTCATATATAATTATGTTAGTTGATTGTAGAAGAGTTTTATCATGAAATTTTGATGTTTTTATAAGTTTTTCATGACTTTAAAGTTTATAAATAAATCTGAAATTTTTATAAAAACAAGTTAAAGTAAGTTTTAAGTGTTCATATTATGCTAGTATGATCACATATTAATTTTATGATGTTACATATAATTTTTAGTATGTTTTATAAAGTTTAAAAGTGATTTTAAGCATTTTAACATGCTGTCCAGAATTTATAAAGTGATTGATTAGGCTTTTAAAGTATGTAATTAGCATAGATTGATCATATAAATTAAGTAATACATTGTATGGTTGATTTATGTTATTTTTGAAGCTTTTTAAGGAGTTTTAGTAATTTTATATTGCTGTCCACTTTTCTAAAGTGGCATAAAAATTATACTAAGGTTTTATAGAGCATAAATAAGTCCCGAAAACCAAGTAGTCATACAATAGAAAAGCAAAGTGAAGTATGGAATTGAATAGAGGCCATATAAGGAAGTTTTGGACAAAGTTTCCAATGTAGAAGTAGTAGTTGTTGTAGAACTTAGTCAACAAGGTTTTAATTTAATTCGGTTTTTTTCCCTATGTAGGAGACTTTGAATTAGTCCACTTCTAGAAGTTGTGGCGGAGCACAATTACTTTACAAGGTACGTAAGTACTAAAGACAAACACAGAAGTTAGAATGCATGCTTCAACAATTCTTGATTACATGAAATCTTGTATGCTTGTTTTGGATCATGAATTTATGTGCATGGCAAGTTTATTAGAAGCATGTTCTTAAAGTATGATGGCATTCCATGTTAACTAGAAAGTTAAATTTTTATGAGCTTGAATTGGAATGTTATGATCAGTTTAATTTGGCCAATAGTTTAATGATCAAGGAAGGGAGTTATTTTTAAGTTGGTTAGTTACTTATCAGTAAGAAAGGTAGTTTTGAATTTTTATTCACATGATTTAAAAGAAGTTATGAGCAATTATTTTAGATATATGTTGCCAATCACAGTTTAATGTGTGGTCAAGGAGAAATTAATTTATTAGCCACTCACAGTTAATGTGTGGTGCAGAAGGTTCAGTTTAATTAAAGGACACACATAAGTTTAATTTGGAGTCACCTTAAATTGAAGATAATTAAATTGGCTTATTTGATTTGATGCATGTCTTTATGTGATGTTGCATGAGAGTCATAACATTTCTAAAACTGTTAAATCACGTAAAGTGTAAGAGGACTTACATCAAAACTCTTGGAACGTATATACCTTGAGTATGAACAATGGGGGGAGTCGTATGGAACAGTGATCTATGACTTTTAATTGGAGTACAAGACGTTGTACTCTTTTCTATATTTAATGCGCTGGATATCCGTCACTTTATGTGACATAGTAATACCTTCTTGGAGTTGCTCCTAAGTTGGTGCCCAATAGGGCGATGATTTTTAAGGAGGAAACCCGTTCGATACAGGATCCATAAGTTTAATCATAATAAATAATTTAATTAAGTCCATGTACAGGTAAAAAGGTTGTCAAAGGTAAGTTGAGTGCATATTTTATTTCTTATTGTTCTTGCATAGTCTTTAGTAGTTATGTACTCAGCTTTGCTGACTGTTTTTTCGTGTGCATGGCTTTGTCTTGGACTTGGCCCTACGATGACCCACTTGTGGTGAGTAGTTGTCTAGTAAAAGAAAAGCTACAAGTACAAGTGGGCGTAAGTCATTTCATGATAGGCTGGAGTGAGAGCGCTTGCTAGGTTTTTGTAGCTTTACTTTATTTTGTTGCTTATGAAGACTAACATTTATTTTGGGTGTTGTTTTATTTCTAAAGATTATTAGTTTTGGTTTGGTTTTCAAGGGCCATTAATATGGTTCCGAAGTGTAATAAGTTTAAAGTTCATTTTCAATTTGAGATTGTTTTGAAGTTTAGTTTTAAATTGTTTTAATTTTGAGACTTTCGTTGTAGTACTTTGATAATTGCCTTAGCCGTTATCATGGTGGAGGTAATACTTTGGTTTGTCCATATTTAGAAGTTTCTATAAGGATAATCCTTAATAACTTTGATACGTTTTCCGAAAAAATGAGAAGTAGGAAGTTAGGGAAATTCCAGGGTGTTACAATTGTACTAAGACTTTGATTGATGATGAAAATCCTCCTGGTTCGTTTGTTAAGTTTTCGCGGAATGGAAAGTTTATTCTTGTTCGTACTCTTGATAATACGCTGGTACGCCGTGTTTGGTGATGCTTAATTTCGGATTTTGTACTTTCTGATGTCAATTTTAGTGCTATTTTTGATTGAATTTGTGTTTCGGTTGTGGGATTATGTGTTTGTTTTATGCTGGTACATCGAGTTTTGTGCTATTAAGTATTGATTTTAGTAATGTTTGATGTCAATTTAGTAATTTTTTGATGTTAATTTAGTGCTTTTTTGACTGAATTTTAGTCCTTTGTTATTGTTCTGATTAAATCATATGTTAAAGTGTTTTGTTTCATTGGGCTCAAAGTTTCAAATTGAATGATATGCTTGTGCACCCATATGCAATTTATTTATGTTCTTTCGGGTTGGGAAGGTTCCATCCATGATATGTGTGTACTTTGCAATGCTCTTTCTAAACCAAATGATTTTAGGGTACCTCGAGGTAAGTGAGGTTCAGTTTTTTGCGAGTAAATTTATTTTGTCAGGTTTGGTAGGTAGTAATTATATTGTCTAATAACTTTGAAGGTCAGTATTATTTGGTTGATGAGGGATACATGAATGTTAAGGGCTTTCTTGCTCCGTATAGAAGTCAAAGGTACCATTTAAAAGAATGGACAAATCAACAAGCTATGAGTGTCGAAGAGTCCTATAACATGAAACATGCTAGGGCACGAAATGTGATTGAGAGATGTTTCGGCCTACTTAAAGGAAGATGGAATAATCTTAAAAGTCCTTCCTTTTCCCATATTTAAACTCAAGGACGTATTGTGATGGATTGTTGCTTATTACATAATTGATAGCTAAATTCATGCATACGGATGACATAAATGAAGATGAATTGAGTGAATCGGATGATGATTCTGAAAGTGATTCGGATGATGAAATCGAATTATTACGAGTGTTTCAACTTCAAAATGAATGGACTAATTTTAGAAACACATTAGCTCAAAATATGTTTAATGGTTGGAGGATGAGATGTAGACATGGTCGATAGTCCAAGAAAATGTATGCCTTCTATTCAGTTTTGTCTTTTCATTCTGTTTTATACCTTATGTTCTTTGCCTGCTGTTTATACCTCCTATTCTGTCTTCCCTTCTGTATTTTGCCTTCTATTTTTGCCTTATGTTTTTGCCTCCTGTTTATACATTCTGTTCAGTTTTTGCCTTCTGTTTTTGTGCCTTATGTTCTGATTTTTCTTGTGTTTTTGTTTAGGATGGAGGCTAGACAAGGTAAGGGAGAGGCAAGCAATCTAGGAAGGGGTAAAAATAAAAGATTTTAGACGTTTGAAGAGAATGCAGCTCTTATAAAATTCTTACATGAGTTGAGTATTGACCCAAAGTGGGAAGGCGATAATGGTTTTAAGAATGGGTACATGAACAAGTTGGAAGATATGGTCAATCATGTTCTTCCTAATTACGGGTTGAAAGTTATCCCTCATATCGAATCGAAAATCAAGCATTGGACTGAGAAATATAGCGCAATGGCATAAATGTTATCTACCTCAGGATTCAGATCGGATGCTGAAAAGAAGATGGTCCAGGTAGAGAAGGCGGTGTTCGATGAATGGGTAAGGTATGAGAATGTTCTACTTTCTATCATGTTTCTGTTTTCTTGTTTTTGTTTCCGTTTTTTGTTTCTACTTCTGTTTTGTTTTTATTTCTATTACCTGTTCTAGTATTCACTCCCTAGATCATATTGCTGATCCTCGGAACAATAACACTACATATAGGTTACTTGTTCTTCTTGTGATGTACTAATTGTTAGAAGCAACTAATTTCTGCTCTGAACTCTTCTGTTTACGAAATTAGATTGTCAAGTTGCATTTACAAAATAGTTGATGCTAAAATACACATGTGAAATGAAATATTAATCCAATATGTTTGCTTTTATAGGTAGCTAACAGTTGATGCTTTTATATTATGACATACATAATGTAGTTTATAGTATATGCTTCACATTGTTATGTCTCACTAGGAAGTTTGAATAATCAAAAACTAAATAAACAAAAGGAAAGGGAATAATAGATGCACCTTATTATGGATTCCACTTGGCAATTTAGTACATTCCTTGCAAAGAAACATACACCCATTAATAGAAATTTTAGAATAACATTAAAAAGAATAGCATTCAACTTGAGTTTATATTTAATTTGTTGGCTCAATTTGTTCTGCAGTTGGGTTTCCAATTAATTTTATATTTGGGTTATATATGACTATACAATATATGTAGAACTGTAATATGCAACTTAATAGATGTGCTTTGCTCTTGATATTATAGTTCCAGTTGCATAGATCATTTGTACTTTGCTCTTGATTTTTGATTCTATTTTTTGTTTTTGCCAGACTCATAAGAAGGTGAAGGGGTTGTATGGTGTCCCCTTCACCTATTATGATACACTTGCGGAAATTTGTGCCAAAGACAAGGCGATAGGAGATGCTACCGAGTCTTTTGTTAGTGCGATAGAAGACTTGGATCAAGAGATTGATAAGACCCCATTCAATGTCGAGAGTGAATCAGATGATAATGTTAATTCTGCAACTCATTCGGCAACTCATTTGGCTGCAAGTCATTCTACAAGTCGATCCCAAAAGAGCCCTATGAAGATTGAAGATGATGATTCAACTCCTTCAAAGATGGAAAAAGTGAAGGCTATAATGAAGAAAGTGAAGGATTCAAAGGAAGCCAAGGTAAAAAGAAAGAATAAGTGAGATCTTAAGTCCTTATGCAAGAATGATGATAGTGATTTGGTTGATTTTCTCAACAATATCTCCTCTAATTTCAAGAATATATTCGAAAACATAAACATGAATCTTGGAATTATGGCTACCGCATGGTCAAATGCCGAAGAAAGGGAGAAAAGGTTGGATAAAAAAGAAAACAAGGTTTTGGATGAGGTAATGAATTTGAATGGCATTTCTCCATACGAAGCTTTGGAGGTAGCCACGATTTTGATGGCGGAGGAACACAAGCTTCGAGTCTTTTATCAAGCACCTTCGAATATGAAAAGGCAGTATGTGGTCGACCTTCTCAAGAAGAAGTAGAAGATCATCTTCTTTTCTTGACTTCTACTGCCTTCCTTGTGTTACGCTACCTCTTCAATTCTTACTTCCTACTGCCTTTGCCTACTATCTTTGCCTTTTGAATTTTTTTTGAGTTGTTAGTAGTTGGTGTTTTTGAGTTGTTAGTAGATGTTTTTTTTCTTAATAGAGCAAACTTTATTAGTTTTGCCATTAATTCTAATGCTTGCTACCATTATTATTTTTATTTTACTATAATGTATTGTTGAACTTCTGAAGAAGTAGCATATTACATTTGCATAATCTGTGTTGAAGCTTTTGATCCTTTTTCAAGTTAGAAAAAAAAAATAATGTATACTAGATGTAATTAGCAAGGATAACAAAAAAAATGAAAGAAAAGCTATTACGTAGCGGGACATCAGCACCATAACAAACCAATAACCCGATTGTATCTTGATTACTAATACTGAAATAACATAGCTGAAACCTGTTATCCATTAAATAGACTTCACGCAACACATCTTGCTTCCCAACACTTGATCCTATAACCCAAGGCTTTGAAACGAAAAGCACAACCCTAAGAATATCTGCAAATATACATGGCTTAAAATAAGTAAATAATTTGTAATTTATAAAGTAGAATAGAATCTATCATGAAGTAGCTATAAACCAAACAATAACAACCGTAGAGTTTGTTGCCCAAGGGATCACGATTAACAGTCCGGATGCTTTCATAATACGAAGGCAATTCCATTGTGGCACTTGAAGATGACACCCCATTGTATTTATAGTCTGGTATCATTTCAGTTTGGTGGCTCCCCTTTAAAGGCTGATTGTAGTCATATACATCAGCAATTGTGAAAGTTTTTAATTTCTTGGAAACATGATTTTCCTGTTCCTATGAAACCAGAAGTAACTATGTATTAAGCAAATTATGCACATTGTAATGTACTTTTTTTTCCAGCCTTACTTACTTGCATTATTTAAGTTTTTTTTTAAATTTTTTATTGCTTTATTACTCTTTTTTGGATGTACTACTTTTCCAGTCTTACTTGTATTGTTTATTTTATATTACTTTAATACTCCTTTTTAGATTACCTTCACCCAAAAGAATGAGATTTTAAGCTACTTTTTTTTTTTTTTTTTTTTTTTTTTTTTTTTTTTTTTT
>PYUH01000446.1:319766-362355 GCA_016808085.1 Suaeda aralocaspica
TGAATGTTCTAGACTGATGGCACAATGTACATTTGCGTTCAGTTCAATTGTCTTCTATTGATGCTCATAATAACCAAGGGAAAGCTACGAAGCTTGGTTTCAGATTAGGAAGACGTCACAAGCATGAACACGTTTAAATCTTCCCAATTTCACAGTCTGTATCCGCATGGGGTATGAAGAAGAAGCATTTGATCTTAGCATGCAAAGGTTATTTAAGCAAAAAAGAATTGTCATCAATGCTAAACATACCTATGAATACTATCATATACTACTGTTGTGGCATAGGTACGGCGCCATGCACCCCTCCAACCCTCCCCCCCCCCCCAACATACCACCACCACCACCACCACCCACATCACCCACACGCAGGGGCACACCCATAAGATAACAGAAAAACAGTGAATCAGCACATTTTGTTCAATATAACTGTGCATCTGAGAAAAATAATTACAGGTTTCATCGATTTGTCCGTCAACAGACACTATTAAAACACTGCACAACCCACAAACACATACAAAGTCAAAATAATTTTGACTTACTATCACATTAACAAACATTAAAAAGTTAAAAATCATATCACCCATCATAATTTACGGTTAAAATGCATGTTGTAAATTAACCAAGAACAATAAAAAATTCCACAACAACAACAACAACAAAAAAATAAAAAAAAAAAGATTTAAACAATTATTAATAACAAATAATCCAACATCCCAGTGCCTTAAACAATAAAAAAAAAAAAACCCAAATCATCAATCATCAACCTAAACAACTGTTAAAAACACTGTCCAATATTAGGCTTTCAAAAACTGATCTCACCTGATCAAAAACTTCCCCACCACCCAACTCAGCCACTTCTGTCCCACCAGAACTAACAGCAACCAGCCTCGGGTCGCGTTCGAAAGGCCACTTCCCCATGGCAACAACACCACTGCCATCCACTTTCCGTCTCTCACCACTCCCTACCACATCCTCCGAATTTATTCGCAACGAATCCTTAGCCCCTACATTCACCAAGCCGTTATGTAAACATGATCCACCAGGATCAACGACTGAAGAATGAGAAAATTTCTTCATACCCATTATTTGTTTCTCTAGTAGTAACTCCATTCTAACCTCGGCTTCGAGTTCTTTTCGCTTCTGGATTATCTCACATGCGATCATCTCTTCCCTCATTTTTCTCTTCTCTAATTCTATCTCTAAATGCACTGCCTCCATTGATGAATTCTTTTCTTCTTCACCTTCTTTATTTATTTATTGAAAACTTCCCTTAAACAATTTACAATAACAATAATAATTGTAATCTTTGTTTACTTAATGTGATTTTGGGGTTTAAAGGGTATTTTTTTTTTAATGGAATTTTAGGAAAGAGAAATGTCAATAAATTATTAAAGAAGAAATAATAAAAATAAAAAAACTAACCTTGCATTGGCAAATTATGATCAGAAAAAGAATGTTGAAAATGAATATGATTTTTATTTATTTATTTTTGAGATAATTTTGGCTTTTTATGACAGAGGCTAAAATTGGTGGAATTTAGGTTTTGACGAAAAGGGAATCGCAGAAGCAATTAATTATTTAAGGGAAGAAAAATAACAGAGTTTTGAGTGTTTAATGTGGCAGAGTAAGTGAATCAATTAACGGAATACAGTCGCTTAAAAAGCAGGCAAACGAAAAATAGTTGAATCTTTTTGCATTAAACATTACTGACTTACTAACTCAAAAATTTAAAGCACCTCTCCCTATCTTCCAATTTATTTTCATTTATTTAAGATGTTTTGACTTGTAGATATACCAATACATTTGTTTAACCTTATATATTTTTTTATTGTTTATATGTAAAAATTATAATAAAGGATATTAATAACATATTGACCAATCAAACAAGTCCTCGTATGATTATATTATGTTCTATATATTAAAAGTAATTTAAAAAATTCTCACAACTTATAATATTGTCAAGATTCCAAACACATCAAACATTTAAGAACAGGAAGTACTATTTTAACAACTTTGTTCGCCATATCATGGACTTGTTTGGTTAGCATAGGACCTATTGGAATTAATAATCCATGGAAAATAAATTTCCTCTAATTTTTTCTATGAATTGGTCTATTATTGTTTGGTGACAATATAGGAAGTTATTATTATTTTTTTTAGAAGTCATTTGCCATGGTTTATTGGTAAGCTTGATTATTTTTGCTTTTTAGGAAAAATTGATACGGAGTAGAAAAAAAAAAACCCAATTTTGGGGAGCTGTGTCCAGTAGATAACTGTGATTTGTGTTGGAGCAAATCACAGGTAGGTCCAGTGGCAGAATTGTAAAAAAATAGCTAGTTTTGGTTATGGGCTTCAGTTAAAGATAACTGACAGTACTGTACATCAGTTATGCGCGTGGTTTCCAAACAAATATCAAGAGGTTGGTGAAAGTTTATAACTATGAGCTCGAGTAAAAACAAAAAAAAAAAAATTCAGATACACCTTACCCAAATATACCTGTAACTAAGAGGGATTAATTAGTTAGGNCTTAATTAGTTAGTAGGAAATACAGTGTTAGCAATGTCACACAGCTCTTGAAGGATTGTTAGGTTTTTCATAAAAAAAATACAGTGTTGAGTTTAGGAGGAAATACAGTGGAACAGTGGAAGGGTGGATAATTGGAGGGCTCGGATAACTGTGATTGCCCAGTATTTCCCCTTATAGAGGCTGGATAACTAAGTGCAGCTGTTGATAATTCAGTGTCAAAGAAGAGTTGAGCTGATGAACAGGTATCATTTACTGTTGATTATTGTTGGATTTAATAATTTATTAAAATGATTTTGGTAAACTGATAATTCAGTAGGTGTGGAAGTTTAATTTTTTCATAATATGTTGATATGCAAAAGCAGAAGTTGGATTTATATAAAATGATGATTTAATATACATTAAGCTTGCATGTTCAAGTGTTTTTGTTAAAATAAAGCAATGGTTGGAGTTATGAATTTCAGGTTTATTATTCTAACGATTGTTTGTGGTATAATAGTTTAATTATTTATCTATATGTCACAAACTAATTGATAGATTATTGTTTAATTTGTACCATGCATTTTGAAGTATGTTAAATATGAAATACTTTAAACAAATAATGTAAAAATTAATTACGAATTTCACTATAAGCAGTCTTATTATAATAAGAAATATTCTGTTAGTGATGGCTAAATATCTAAAAATTTGAAACACTAATTATATTCCACAAACTGACTGATATTCAATGAATACAAGGTAGAAATGGATGGTGATGTTGATACTGAGGCAGAAACCATAGACTTTGATGAAACTGTACCTCGTAAAGGGATAATCTTTAGTTCGTGGAAGAAAGTAGAGATTTTGTATAAAAAATATGGAAAGAAAACTGGGTTCGGGATTAGTCGTACACAGAGTGCTTTGGGTAGTGACAAGGTAACTAAAAGAGCAGTAACATGGAAATATGAATGTTGGGGGCTTGCAGATACTAAGGTTGAAAATGAGGAAGTCCAAATTAGTAAAGAAATGGAAATAGGTGGCTTTGGCATAAGTGAAACTTCAAAAACCAAAAGGCGTAAGTAAAAAAAATGTGGATGCACCACAAAGGTGTATGCTAGTTTAAATAGGTGTGGTATGTGGGACATTAGGAATGTAATGCTAGAACACAAGGGTCATACTCCTGTTCCAGAGAATTCCAAGCTTGTTAAGGATTATAGGATGGGTTATTTCAATACTAGTATACGTAACAGGTTGTTCAATGATGCACGACCATCTGAAGTATCCTCCGCATGCACGGCAACTGTAATATGCACGGCCAGGATTTGTATGTGACGAAGAAATACGAATACCAGCAAACCTTTGAACTTCACAACCGCATATTTGGTTTGTGAAACGATAATCACATCGAGGAAATCGTGAATTTGTCGATTCACTGGACATATTAAATATTTATGCAATATTTACAAATATGATTGTTTTTTTTTTAAGAACATATGTTTTCATGAGGGGGTAAGGTAGGGCAACTTAAGTTGATATTTAAAGGCAATGAATATAATTTTCAAATATTGTTCTATGGTTGTGATTTCCCTCCACACATTAGTTCAAGGACCTCATTAGAGGTTTACATATCACAAAGAGCATGCTGATGTTGCAGTCATTAAGGAATATTCATTGCTGTTGTCTTTTATAACTACCCAACGGTAGGATTTGTTCAACCATTATGAAACCTAGTGTAGGGCCCAGGCGTTCCCTCATGTTATGATGGTATCTTCGTTTAGACCTAAAAGACTTTAAGGATTCATGAATATATCCAAACGTCCACGTATCTTACTAGTGGATTCAAGATTAAATGAGGACTAATAGGGTTACAAATATTGTAGTTGCAGAGTAACGCCGACGTCGTCGTAATATAAAACAGTTTCAAATATTCATGAACAGAACGGATTGAATACTTAAAACTATTGTACGTATTTTACTAGAGGATTCATGACAATTTAGACTTGGTAAGCGTTCGTGTAAAACTTCCCTTGATATACATCGAGGAAGATCGGGATATATTGAAATTTCATAACATACTTTGGTAAGCCAAATTATAAAATTTATCCAAAACTGAGAAAAAAGATGGGCATTCCCCATATCTCACTGTGAGATGGCAGTCTCACATCTCACAGTGACATTCTTGCAAATAAATGAAAATTGTGGGGTTGTATTTTGATTGTGAATAGCCCCTGTTGTGTATGTATTGAATGGAGAAATGTCGAAATTACCCCTGTGAGATGAGTTACTAGCATCTCACAGTGAGACGCTAGTAATTCCCCATTAATAAATAACTAAAATCACCTAACATATTAAGAATGTACAATTAGAGTTATTATACATTTATACACTACAATAGCATGCATGAAAATAGTAGGTTGATCATGCATGCAAAATCTTACATAAGTCTCAAGGTAAAGGCCAAACTCACATGAAGTGAAGTGTTTGTAGCTTTTCACCAGCTACCACTAAAGTATCTAATTACAGAGTTTTATTTTATTTGTCTTTACTAATTAAACTCCACTAGTCATGTATAGTGTAGGAGTATAGTTTAAGGGGTTTTATTTTTTTTGTCTTTACTAATAACCCCCCCCCCCCCAGTTTAAAATTTGGACACGGATGCGGACTGCACCCCTTGGTAGGCCGTATAACGAACTTTTGACCAAATAGTAGTTGGCTTAAGTCCTGCATGGCCGTAAGCCTACTAATTTTTAAGCAGTTATGTATAAAAGACCTAAACCTACCATAATTTTATAGATTCTTAATAGATCAAAACCAAATTCAAACCCATTTAAATCGTAAGACCGAATTTAAATGGACTGGACCCAAATAGTATATGGATTGGATTGGATTTTGGCTTTAAAAAACCAAAAATATATGCTTTCGATTTGGATTTTGGCCAATAATCCAAATCATAGACCGCACTTTCACCCCTCCCCTCAATAGATCAAATCCAAATTCAAACCCATTAAACAAGTGAATTAAACCCTAAAACATGTTCAATATGTAGTAATAGCAATGTCGGGATTAGAATGGATTGTCGGGATTAGTTTGGATTGTCAGTTTTAGAATGGATTGTCGGGATTTGTCGGGATTAGAATGGATTGCCGGGATTAGAATGGATTACCAGGAATTGTCGGGATTAGAATGGATTGTCGGAATTATAATGGATTAGAATGGATTGCCGGGATTAGAATGGATTACCAGGATTTGTCGGGATTAGAATGGATTGTCGGATTTATAATGGATTTTCGGGATTAGAATGGATTGTCGGAATTATAATGGATTGTCGGGATTAGATTTGATTGTCGGGATTAGATTGGATTGTCGGTTTTAGAATGGATTGTCGGGATTAGAATGGATTGCCGAGATTAGAATGGATTACCAGGATTTGTTGGGATTAGAATGGATTGTCGGAATTATAATGGATTAGAATGGATTGCCGGGATTAGAATGGATTACCAGGATTTGTCGGGATTAGAATAGATTGCGGGGATTTGCCGGGAATAGAATGGATTGCCGGGACTTACCGTGATTAGAATGGATTGTCGGGATTTGTCGGGATTAGAATGGATTGCCGGGATTAGAATGGATTACTGGGATTTGTCGGGATTAGAATGGATTGCCGGGATTTGCCGGGATTATAATGTATTGGAATGGAATAATTAACAATGTGAATGGATTGGAATGGAATGGATCGGGATTGTAATCCCGTGAATAGAACAGAGCCCGAGTTTAATTCGGGGTGGAAGTCGGATGCTAAACATTGTCCGAGTTATCCTACAATTAATTCGACTATGCCGGATTTCCAACTCAGCATTTTTTTTCTCTACTTATAAGGTATAATAACTATTATTATCATTTATTTTTTTACAAATATCATTATAATTATAAATAACTAAACTAATAAAACTATAAATTATGTGTAAATATAAATAATTATACACATATAAGGCCGCTACTAATTGGCTATCACCGTATTAACTGACTATGGTCCTAAAAATCCATAACTGATCCGATCACATATATCCAAAGGCAACTAAAAACTGCATCCGACTCCGTTTAAATAATCCGATTACAGTCGGAGGTGGACTAGGATCCTACATAATCCGACACGTTGTCATCCCTAGTCATGTGATTTACTTTTTATTCATATCACAATGATTTACTAGATAATATCCGTACTTATAACGAATACAGTTTTTAATATCCCCACATAATACAGTGTTAACCTACATTACGTAGGTTGAATACATTACATGGGTTGAACTCCCATAAATTTTTCTGTTTCTATTATACCAAATACTCCAACGTTTTGACATAACTCGGCATTATTACTTTGATTGGCGTAACCAATGTTACTTTATTGGGTAGTTGATACTAGTAAGATTATAGGTGTGATGTGGAACTAGCTAGTGATAGAATAGGCTATTATAGTAAGCAACTTGTTGCAGGAGTTGTCAATCAAAAACCGAAATTGGCTACGAGTAAAGCCAAATTATGGACAAAAAAAAAGTATGCCACACTGTTGCATTGAAAACCGGGACATATACCTATATTGATACCAATATTATATTCATACATCAACCACAAATAGCATAATGATCACACGTGGACTCGTGAGATATCACACGTGGCCATACCTACCAATTTGATAATGGTGATGGCACTTACAAATTTACGTAAGCCTACTACTTGGTTATTTTTGGCGCGCACCCTTAATGTGTTATTATTATTCTGTTACTCTAGTATAAATATACGACCGTTGCAAATTAGAACTAACAACAAATATATAAAATTCAAGTTTTGCACAAGAACAAAAATTAAACACGAAAACAACCTTCAAAACCCACTGATTTTCAATTGTTAAGTTTACATAACTGTTAAAAAATGGATAGCCCAAATACTAAAAATTCAAAAATTAATGAGGCATTTCCAATAATTGAAGTAAACCCTACACAAAACTCGTTAGGGAACTCAAATGATATGGTTAAGGGTGTGATAATAGAGGGCACACCATCTCCTCCAACAAGTGACCAGATAGGTAAAGCAAAAATTATTTTGGAATACAAACCATCACCTGTGTACATTTCCGATGGACACACGTCTTTCAATATTGCATCATCTCCGAGTCCACATATGTCATCCGGATCAACTAAAAAATGTAAAAGCATTTTTGCAAAGGTCAAGGCAAAATTTGGTACCCCTCAAACATGTACGCAAGGGAAGGTAACAATAAATCGTCCAAACATTGTTCCACCACCTAGGCAACTAACTTGTTACTTTGAGGCTTTAGGGCATAACACTCCTGAATTGGATTTTAATGATGTTGATTATTTTAAGAATGAAAAGGCCATTGATGATTTTAAAACCTTAAATAATCAGGAGATATGGAATTTAGTAATGAACCCGAGTCAACCATTAGGAAAACTACGCGAATTACATATGTTAACTAGTAGGGGTGATTTAATTCCCGGTCATTTACCTAATATTTCAGATATGTATGGTTTGCATGATGCATTTATTGTTCTGTTGGAGTGGGAGATGCAAAGAATGTTAAAAAAGGGATCATATAAGTTGTTTCCAGATGATTTAGTCAGAATTATGGATCCTACACCCTTACTTAATCTTAAAGTACCAACTTATAGCATGGAATATTCAACCACTCGTGTTTGTATGGGTAGTTATACGGATGCGTTACATGTTGTTCAAATTCCTGAGAATGATTCTGTTCTTGGCCTCAAAGTTTATAAAAAGACATTAATTTTACCAAATAATGTTGACGTAAGGAGGAGCCCTAGACCATATCATGATATTGTGTTAAGTCCAATAGATGTCCAATGTTGCAAATATATTATACCTCTCATGCCATCATCAACTGTAGTTTGTTGGAATACAAGGTGTGTTTCGAGACCATCGTTTGTAGAGAACTTTAAAAAAATTGTTCTCAATAAAAATCCATTGGTTGTAATAGTTTTGGAGGCGCGGGTATCAATCTTTAATGTTGTGTCAATAGTTCAAAAAGTTTCGTTTGAATATCGTTGTGCTGTGTATGGCGATGATCATGTATCAGGAGGCGTTGCTATATTTTGGAAGTTCAAGTCTTGTGATTGCAGGCAGACAAAAAACAACACACCTTGTGTCCTAAGTTTGAAGTTTGAGGTAATTCATGCCATATATGTCCACCTAATACGTATTTTATATTAATATTTCTAAGTAAATATATTAAGTGATATATATATATATATATTTTTTTTTTAGGGAATCTTTCACCCTAGAACAAGGAAACGACTATTTGAGAGTGACAGCAGTGACAATTCTGATTCAGATGAATAGGCGGAATATAAATATGACAACAGTGAAATATTATGCTGTTGTTGTTGCTTTATTATTTCTTAATGAAGGATGTTGTATGTTGTATTATGTTACAATTCCATTTAGTGGACTAATGGTATTGTATGTTTTATTTTAGGTATGTTAAATGTGGCAGCTGTGTAATATTATGCTTTTATATTTATTCTGAATTTGGCAAAAAACATTACATATCTATGTATTTTATGGTTCAACGGTGAAATGTGTGATTAATTGTTTTATTTAAAAATTATGTGACGGTAATTGCAGCAATTATGTTATTGAGCTTTGACCTTAACGGTTGAATTAATAGCATTTACCATTTTTTGGCAAAACTTGAGCAGCTAAATTGAATGCCATTTGACCAATGTGGTCCACACCGGTATTCTCCCCTACTATATATCTACTTCCCTTCTTATCATCTTTAATATCACAAATCACTTGAAACCCAAAAAATCCTTTTGAAATTTATTTTGCAAACTTTTGCATAACTAATGGCTATACTCTTTCCTTCATTCAAAATTACACACGGCGAAGAAGACAATGACAATGAATTGGTAAGTTTTAGTAATTAATCTATTCTTCCATTTTGCATTATATAATACATTGCTTACTTATTTATTTTTACCGAATATATTTGTTAATCAATCACATGAAATCCATGTATATACATATTTTACATATGATCGAGAATAAATAAGTTTAATTGCAAACATATGGTGATTCATTATATAATGATTGATATTATTATGTTTTACCAATTGATCATTTTTTTGTATAAAGGTACTACCAATACATCATAGATGGCCAAAGAAGTTAAAAGGATAGTTTATACAAATTAGGCGTCAATTAACAATCTGCGAATCTACTGTTGGTTTCCACCTACTAGAGGATGATGACCAATGGGTTGTTATTGTCAAAGAGGGTTATGAGCAATTCATAACAAATAATCAAATTGAGTTTGGAAATCAAATCAAGTTCTGGTACATTGGGAACAACTGTTTGGAAATAAAGGTATGGAACACTAATGGAACATTAATGGAACATACAGGTATTTAAATGAGATTCCAAATTACCCATTAAGAGGCATTCCGAATGAATCGCCGGCACCGGATGCCTTTATTCAAGATCATGTTCTTGCTGCCAATTTTTTTATGTAAAACTCTCAATTGCCATGCTTTAAGGTCCAACTTACTGAGTATTACCTTACTCAAGGGGTGCTGGTATGTCAAAAATTTCAAAAAATTTCGCATTCTAATTATTAATTAAATTATTTAATTAATGTCTTCTTAACTAGGTTATTTTTGCAATTTTTGATAAAAAAACCCTACAAATTGTTTTGTTTATGCATGGTTTATGTTATCTTTTCCACTGCATGTGCCTCATGATTGGACAGAAGCAAACCTAGGGGGCCATTACAATCAAGATATTAAAGTGACGGTTATATACATGCGTGTGGATTGGGATATGGAGATGGTGATGTACTAGAAAAAAATGCATTTTTTTGCAGTCAAAATATGGAGGAACTTCAAGGAGATATTTGAGAGATATGAAATTACGAAGGATAATGTCTGTTGCTTTGAGTTGAAATCTGGATTTCCAAATGTAACCCTGAAATTAAGTATTTTTTAGTTGCTTATTATTGCACTTTAAGAAAGGGGTACTTTGTTTAAGTTTAATTTTTAGTATTAAGTTTAAGTTTATGTTTAGAATATTTAGCTTTAGTTTATGTTAATAAAAAATTATTGTATAATAAGAAGTAAGTTATTAAGTAATAATGTTTAGTAGTTGATATAATTATTTTCAAAAAATTTATGAAATACACGCCCATAGGTGCTGTAATTCAACAAAATGTTGGCCCACTACAATATATCACCTCTAACTAACTACACTTCTCTTATAAATAGGTATCAGTTCTATCAAAGAACATCAACCACAACCAATTTCTAACTATTTATCTTCTCTTCAATATAAACTTTAAAAGATGTCCTACAATCATACTATTACAATTGGTGTACCTGAAATAGATACGCTTCTGGGTGGAGGAATTAGAACTAAGCAAATAACAAAAGTTATAGGTGAAAGCAATTCTGGCAAGACACAATTTTGCCTCCAACAACTACTTACTTGCCAACAACCACCATGCTATGGTGGAGTACGTGGCAATAGTGTTTATCTACACACAAAGTTTGTGTTTCCTTCAACAAGAATACAAGAAATTAAAACACACATGATCCAAAAGAAGCCAAGTCTTTCACATAGCTTAAGTCTAGACAACATAACTGTCGTTGCCATCAAGGACTTGAAGCATTTGTTAGAAACAATAAATGGGCTAGAAACAGTATGCTCACTTAAAATGGAATCAAACCATAAGGTAGGATGCATAGTACTGGATTCCATAACTCAACTATTTAGATCTTCTTTTAACTACACAAAAGAAGACATGTACAGGCGCAATCATCAACTCAATGTTGTCGGTTATAAGCTGCTTGACCTAGCAATAAAATATGATTTAGCTGTTATTATAACCAACGAAGTCTCTGATTACATCCACTACAACAATGGGAACAAGGTCCAAACACCACCTATTCTTACATCAGGAAGATTAGTGGTACCTGCATTAGGTAAAACCTGGACAACAAGAGTAAGCACACGATTGTGCTTACAAATACATTATAATGAACAGGAACGACAACGCATTATTAACGTTGTGTTTTCACCATATCCCCAACAAATTAAAAGTTGTAAGTTCAGATTAGTTCGTGAAGGATTTGTTTCTTCATCATAATAAAAACACTGTATCTGTTTGGTTTTCTTTTTTNCTGTTTGGTTTTCTTTTTTTTTGGGTTGAATAAGATAAAAATATATTTGCAAACAATTTTCAATAACATAAATATATGAACTTATAGTTTAGCTATTACAACCACCATCAACGAACAGTACTTCATATACTAACAAAGGAGACAACTCTTAATATATGATACCATTAATCATGACCATAACTACGACAAATTTATATAATGTATGATATCAACTATGGAANCATTAATCATGACCATAACTACGACAAATTTATATAATGTATGATATCAACCATGGAGTTATCAACATGGAGACATGCTTTGACCACTTAAAAGTAAAGCTAACTGTGCACTCTTGCGGATCTGCCTATTTTGCTTCATTAACAAACTCCTGCGCATCATTCTTGTTTCATTGACGCCACAATTGGATAAATTTCCATTTGAATCCTAACAACACATAAATAAAAAAAAAAACTCGTCAAAAATATGCTAACATATAATGGTTTATAAAATTCAATCAATAAGTACCTCTTCCTCATCACTCTCACTTGGAGCTTCTATATCACGCGCTTTAATCTCACAAGGATGCACTTCACCGTAGGCAACGTCGACACACTAACAAAAATATGTAAAAAATCCACGAGTATATAAATATCAAAGCATTGCCATGCAGCCCTTAGTAAAACAAATATTGAAATCTTACCCCTAACAAACCAAAGTCTCCCGATGATGGATTTCTATCATCACTACATGCAGCCCGTATGTTTGTCATACTCCATACTTTAATACGTGGCATAATTCCCCAACTTATAGGAGTCCTTCTTAATCTGTCAAGGTAAAAGATCTAAACACATGTGTTGTTAGAAAAATGCACTAAAACTATACAATATAACAGCTAAACAATTGATTCATTTACACATAAAATATTGATGAATAAAACCAACAACTTTGGTTATTTACCACTAGAAAGAATGTACAACCACCACAACCACCTGCATATCCCTCTGAATAAAATCTTTTTCCGAAATCCTCAACATAATACATTAGCTTCTGTAACACTAATGCACACCAATCAAACTCCCTAGCATACTGTGCACAACAAACAGCTGCTACTACGTCATCAGCAAGTCGTGGTCCTTGCGTAGGGCATAAAACCAAGTCTATTGCCAGCAACAAAAATAACATTTTAAATTCTTCCTCTTCTTCATTAGCCCATTGACCTTCAGCAATAGACATTATTTCAGAAGTAATGTAAATCCCAGCTCTACTACCTCCTTCGGTTGTTTTGCCATACTTCCTGTACAACCAACTGATTTATTTGTCCATTTCCTTCCCAGAAGATTCTAAAGGAACTTGTTTGCCACCANCCCAGAAGATTCTAATGGAACTTGTTTGCCACCCTTTGGGATACCTAGAACCCATCTAACTTGATTTGATGATAATTTATACTTTATCCCATCACGTGTTAGTAATACACCATTAATAGGATCAACACGAGTCATCAACCAATAGCATAAACTACGTGGCAAGTGTTTGAAACTTAAGTTCAATAACCCTCCAAAACCCATTTCTTTGACCCACTTATTTCTTTTTGAATCAAAATTACTACAGATTCTACCAAATGCCTCGATTCTACAATTAACATTAGGCTTCTGCAAAACCATACCACATAAAACCATCACCTTATTTGATCAATAAGCATCATATGTAATAATTTCATAATATATAACTTGTTTTAAATTTATATAATTAAACATTTTGTTCTCACTTACACGCGGTAGTTTAGCTGCTAATGTGCTGAGTACAACACCATCGCTTTTCACTTTCCCACCAACAGAATCACAATTATCCTGCTTAATTACAAAACATTGAAAAAGTTACTATAATTTAAATTTCACTTTAACTGAATAACAACATGAACTAACCTCATATAGCCTTTCATTAACCCTAAATGATTTCCCTTCCCTACCACCGCAACCCTAAAAAGATAATAACTTCAGATAAGTACTCTATTAAATATATCATAAAATCAATTTCAATATCTAAACCAACAAATATACCTTTATATTTTTCCGCTTTCTACAAGGAACAAACTCATCATCATTTACATCTGAATCTAATGAACAATGTTCATCCACCAGCATTTAAAATGGGTATAGATTTTTTTTAATTCACCCCTTGCTACAAGAATCTCACCTGAAATCATTACTAATTAGAACTAAATAAATCTGACGATAACAAATTTATTACTATAAAAAAAATTATAACTAAATAATTTTGACGATAACAAATTAGAACTAAATCATTACTATAAAAAAATATCATTCAAACAAACATCTTTAATTCATCTTATAATTTATTCCTACCTATTACTAATAACAAATTGTACATTAAGTAACATATACATACCTCTCCTTCTAGGTTTTGATTCACAATTTGCCAAATATAGTTCGGAGAAAAATTAGCTTAAAAATATTTAAGTTGGAGTATTTCCCCTTAAAATTTTAACACCATATAATTTAATTTCGGGTTTGAGATATATGGCAGTTTGAGAAAAATTAGCTGCATATTTCTAGTTTATAATGTTTAGAAAATATAATGCAATTTGAGATATATGACAGTTTTGATTTTAATAATTACCACTTGTGATATAGCATAACAAAAAATATCACAAAGGAGAGTGAACTACACTCTCCAAAAACCGTCTACTAACATTAACTACCGTCTACTAACCTTAACTAACTAATTTCAACAAAGTTTATGGTATTTTACAATTTTACTCCTGTGATTTGTCAAAGAACTAAATCACAGTGATCCCCCAGTATTTCCCCAATTTTGGGTCATTTAAAAAAAAAAAAAAAAAAAAATTGGTGTTGATTGTTTTACAACAAACCCGACCACTCTAAATACCTATCTTCTCAAAACAGATCGGATTGCTTAATAAATCGGTAAACTGATGATTGTAATTCCCTGAAGTGTTTAAATTGCTTAATTTCAGTTTTCCTTTCCTCAAATTTCTTTCTCTTCTTTCCATTACCCTTTAACCCATCTTGCATCGCCACTTCCTCTGATTTTCCATCACCAACATCTTCCTCTTCTTTCCATCCCCCTTCACACCATTAAACTGCCATCACCACCAACCCCGCCCTTATCCGAATTTTTGAACCCACCACCGCCACCATCAAGACGCACAACCACCATCCTACCTTCTTCTTCCTCATTCAAACCCACCATTACCACCCCCTCATTCCTCCATGGCTCCGCCACCATCATCTTTTCTTCTCTTTCTATCCCCCTTTACACCATTCAAACAAAAAATACCTAAATTTTAGAAAAAAAAAAACCTAGAAAAATCTTTAGAAAAGTAAAACACTTAATTCTTTGCTACTAAGATCTTAATTATCTCATTAATTAATCGAAGAGAATTAAGGATTGGTTGGTGGTGGTCGTGGGTATTGGATGGTAGATTAATGGCTTTTTTACGCACTTAACATTTGTAATTTAATATCAATTACTTATGTAAACCTATTTTTTACGAGTTCAATGGAGTAAACCAATTTTAGATCCCCTCCTATACTATACCATATTTTCATGTATTTTATGGATTTAATTTCGTATTTCATGTATATTTTTAGTATTTTTGTTGAAAATTTAAGTTCAATAAATATATTAAACAAAGAAAATGTAAATTGGGAAATAATTATTTTATGTCCTCTAAAGTTTATAAATTATATTTTATGTCACTTTGAGTTTTATTATATATTTTAATAATTAAAATTAGAATTTTCCAGATTTCCTAAATTGATTTAAAAAAAAGCACAAAAGTAATTTTAAGCATTAAAGTATTTATGTACTTGTACCAAAACATACTTTGGGCCTATAAATACCCCTTAAAACCATAATTTTCAGATTTATTTTGCAATTTAGTTGTTTAGGAATTAAAAAAAAAGGTTTAAGGATTTCCAAAAAAAAAAGGAAAAAAACTTCAACCTTTGTCGCTCCCCTTCTTCGTCTGCCTTCCTCGCCGACGCCGTCCACCTCTCGTCGCCGCCTGCTGCCGCGTGCGCCACCACCGACCACCACCTCTTCCTCCCCTCTTGTTTGGTATATTTCCAACCTATTTTTTTAAAACTTTTCTTCTTCTTTTCTTTTAATTCAATTATGCATAAATTTATGTTTATGATTATGTTTAAGCATGTTTTTATGATTCTAATCATGTTTTATAATGTTATGATCGTGTTTAAAGTTTAAATTTATAAAGTTGTTCATGAAATTTTAAATTAGGTTTTATGAAAATATGAAATTTGTAGTTTTATGGTTTTGAATGATCTAAACTTTTATATTATGATTATAAATTGTTGTAGTATTAATTTGTGATGATTTTATGAAGTTTAGATTTGTTTTTAAGGGTTTTAAAGTTGTTTAATATTGTTGTCAAAATTTTAAAGTTATGAAAATTAAGAGAAAAAAAATATTATGAACATGTTTTACATCATGAAAAATTATTTTAAAGCATAGATTAGATGTATAATGATGGTATTAGATTGTAAAAGAGTTTTATGCTTGAATAATGAAGTTTTAATGAGGTTTTAATGAGTTTTGAATAAAAATATAATGCTGTAAATTTTTATTAACACGTGTTTATGCCAAATAAAAATAGTAGCACTTGAAATAATAAGTTATAGTTATTTTTAATACATCAAAGTATTATATGATGATCTTAGGACATGAATATAATGTTTTAGGATCAAATTATAATATTTAGAAGAGGTTTAAAGTGTTTTAAAGTAATTTTATAAAGTTACCACTTTTGGAAAATTATCGAAAATCAAGTGTTTTGCAAAACAAAAATTGAAATAAAGTATGAAATTGAATAAAGACTATATAGGGAAGGTTTTGGACAAGTTTTCAATATAAAAAGTTAGTTTAGAGTTGTTATAGAAGTTAGTCAACAAGGTTTTAATTTAGTTTCGATTTTCTCTATGTAGGAGAATTTAAATTAGTTGACTTTTAGAAGTTGTGGCGGATCACTACTATTACACAAGGTACGTAAGTACTAAAGGCGAATGTATAAGTAGAATTCATGCTTCAATTGTTGACTTTGTATGTTATGTATGTGAATATAAGCTGTTGCTTGGTTGACTTTGAGTTGACTTGCATGAGAAGTTATGTCAGCATGAAAGTGTGAAAAGTATGATTCATATATTAATTTGACATTCCATATTTATAGTATTGATGATCATATCATGATTAATTGGAATGTTAAAGTTATTTCTAAAGTTGATAGTTAATAAAGAAGAAAGGAAAGTTAGTTAAGTTAATTAGTCACTTAATCAACAAAAAAGGTAGTTTGTAAATTTTTATTAACATGTTAATTGAAGTTGAATGAGCAAATATATATAGCCACTCACAGTTTAATGTGTGGTCAAGAAAGACAAATAGTTAGCCACTCACAGTTAATGTATGGTAGAGGAGGTTTTGTTTAACTAAAGAGCATACAAGATTGTTTTAAGAATCACTTTAAATCCAAGATAATTAATATGGTTTGGTTTGATGTTATGCATGTTTCTATGTGTTGTTATGTGTGAGTCATAACATTGTTAAACCTGTTAATCACGTAAAGTGAAAGAGGATTCGCACCAAAACTCTTGGAACGTATATACCTTGAGTATGAACAATGGGGGGAGTCGTATGGAACAGTGATCTATGATTACTAATTGGGGTACATGATGTTGCACTATTTTATATTTTAAATGCGCTGGAATTTCGTCACTATATGTGACATAGGTAATACCTTCTTGGAGTTACTCCCAAATTGGTGTTCAATAGGGTGATTGTTAAGGAAAGGAAACCCGTTCGACGCGAAATCCAAACTTTAATAAATAATTTGTATGAGTTGAGTCTATGCACAGGTATGAAGAGATGTCAAGAAGTATGTGTGTTATTCTTTTCTTTTATTTTAATTATTAATCATTTTTTGCATGGTCTATAGTATTTATGTACTCATCTTTGCTGATTGTGTGTGTTTGTGTGCATGGCTTTGTCTTTGACTTGGCCTTACGATGACCCACTTTGATGGCGAGTAGTTGACTAGAATAACAGAAAGCTATGGGTACAGGTGGGCATAGTCAATCATGCTGGGTTGGAGTGTGAGCGTTTGCATTATAGTTTTCTTAGTTTTATGGACTTGTTAATTATTTATTGTTGATGTTGACTTTTGGTTTTCAAAGTTTAAAGTTTGTTTGGTTTTGCATGGCCGTTAATACGGTTCTGAAGTGTAATAAAGATTTATTTTGGTTTCCTTTTTGAATTTGACTTTGGTTTTCTTTTGAGATTATTTTGAGTTTTAATTTGGTTTTTGGTTTTGGTTTTAAAGACTTCTGCTACAGTACTTTGATAACAGCCTGAGCCATTATCACCGTGGCGGTAATACTTTGCTTTTTCCTAGTCAAGTAGGAAGTATATTTACTATTGTTTTCTATTATATTTATATTTTATTTCCGGAAAATCTAAATGAGGAAAGTTATGAAATTTCGGGGTATTACAAAATGGTCATCAGAGCTTAGTTTTCGAAATAAAATAAATTTTTATTTTGGGGGTACCCTAAGTTTATTTTGGGAAAAAAGAATTTCTTATTTTAGAATGTTACTGGGAATGGAAATTTTTCTAAAAATACAAAGTTTTGAAAAATAATAAGTTTTAAATCACTTACATGTGCAAGTATGCAAGAAATTCAGGTATGTATTGTGTGTTATTGCTTTCATAACATGTAGTGAGATTGGGTAGGTGAACAAGACTATCGCACACCTCTAAAAAATACTGTACAACTTTAACTAATGTAGCTAGAAAAGTAGAGATCGAATCCTTAAGGAAGCGATTAAACTCTATTATTAGTTCTAAAAAGTCTAAATTGCGTAAGGGGCCTTTGTGGAAAATTCTAATAAAACTACTAAAACTAAGAGAACAATAACTATACCTAAAAAAATGATGGGAAAATGACGAATTAAACTCTTATAATAGAAACCTAGGGTGCTTGGTTCACTATGATCAATCAACAAACTTATAAAATGCTCATTAATCAATTCATTAACGTCCATTGAACTAGAGCTCACTAATTCTCTCGAACTTAGACTCCCTCAAAACTCCTTTACCGGCTCGCTCTCGTATAAATTCATTTTGTCTATTATTCAGTGGTCTAATTGTGGTAATTTTACCTCTCGGCCTGGATTTCGACAATTACCTAATTCATTACTAAATCGGGCCACAATTTAATTGCAATCGATAAAAATCAATAATACGAATTCAACTAATAATCAAAAACTAGTTTTTCTGCCCAGGCATTGCCTCGGGCAACATGTCTAATATACGTGTAACAATGAGAAAGGCAATAAAGGTGCTATCTTAGTATGTCACATTTGATTTTTATTGGGCTGAGTTAGTTATTTGTTGTTGTTATTTAAGTTTACTATTAAAACAATTTATTCAACAATTTGGGCAAAGGTCATCAAAAACATTTAGTTGAGTTGGTAATTGTATTGAATTTCCTTACATAGGTCTTAGTTTCGATTTTTGTTAACATTATATTTTTGGTTGAATAATTGGATATAACTCCTGTGTCTTATGTACATGACTCAATGGTTGAGTATAACTTAAGTACCTTACATACATGACGCAATTATGGTTAGGATTGAGGACGCTTAGAAAACGCACATACTTGTCTCAAATGCCCTTTTTAAATGACGAGAAGTGTTTGAAAACAATATATATATATATATATTAAAAATAATCTATTATACATTAAAAACACTTGGGTGAGTTGGTAATTGGCTTGGATTATGTAAGAGAGATTATGAGTTCAATCCTTGTTGCTATTATACTTTTGGATATATTGTATCATATGTTGCATACGTGACACAAAGTTGAAAATAGCTTGTACACGTGGCGCTACGCAGGTGAGAGTTGAGGAGATTACGTGGCGAGTTTACATTGTCCGAAACGCCTTTTAATATATTATATAGATTAATTAATGAACATAAAATAAATTTACAACATGATCATAGATCCCGTAGCCCTAGAGAAAAAGACTACTCACTTTACCAAAAGAATGATTGAATTGCATTAATTGAAATCGAATTGACAAGAACAAATTTAGTGCTTCTAAAATTCTAGAGAGAACAAGTGTTTTAGGATTCTAATCTAAAATTATGCTCTCCAAAACTAGTTAGGTCGTTCCCCATATGGCGATACATATGGGCTATATACACTAATTGGGTTTTAATTAAAATAAACCCACGAGCAAAAACAGCGAAGAAAAACCGAACGGAACCTTAAACGCACCACTTGCGCCCGCACGGAACAAAAGGGATTCCTTCCCTGCGCCCACTGCCTTCATGGTTTGCGACTTTTTGAGCTGCTGAACTATGTTGCGCCCGCATAAGTCAATGGTCCTCTTAACCTATACGCTCGCATGAATCATACTCAAGCCCCTAATGACGATCTTTATTATTTCTTCGCTCGATCTCTTCGAATCTCGTTCGTAGCTTCTCATAACTTGGCACGCATCCCGAGACAAGTACATTTTGACTATTTTTAGCTTCTAGTGACTTCATAACTCCCTATTACGCTCCTGTAACATCTAAAACAAATCGAAAACCACGCGTAATAACCGAGGAAGCATATAATAACCATAAAAAGCTCTTAAAATCTACTAAAGGCGCTAAAACCGTTCCAAAACATAACTTAACATCAAATGACGATATTTAATTAAAACAAAGCCACAAAATCAACTATTTAGCACAAAAATCAACCGAAAATGAGGGAAAACACAACATAAAACATGTATATCAAATTCCCTCAAGCCGATCCTTTGGACGTCTCGAGCAAACACAACGAAATTGACTACACCCCACAAAACAAAATAAGCATTATAACTCAAGAGAACATCCAAAGACACATGGATCAAAGCCAGTCAATCAAGCACCCAATTACCGTCCTTCCTAAATACGGGTTAAACAAAACCAACCAAGCAAGTTTAATGAATCGATAACTAGAGTAGCTCACGGGTTCTCACTCAACACAATTAATGATGAGCTTATAACAATGAAGCTCTAACCCTCACCTCCCAACCAAATATGGAATGCAATGCAAATTAAAATGTGTTTAAATGCAATTTTAAGGACCCAAAACTCACATCTCACACCTCATGCAAGTGTTTAAGGGTATCCACTCATCCTAAATGTCGACTTGAAATGCAATTAATACTCTACGACCTTGAAAAAGGGGATTCACTTCACAATAACCATATAGCATGTGCACCAAGATCAAAAAGGGCTTTAATAAGCTTGTAATGTGGCTAGGGTGATGGGCAGGATAAAATTTGGGATAATGTGGTGGAATGCGGGGTATACGCATATAAAGTAGAGAAAAATTGTCAACAATTTCAAAAATTATTAACATTCTCCAACATCTAATTCAACCAAATCAAACCAAACTTTTCTTTATATTTCACATCAACACCATAAATCTCATAGTTCAATCAACAACCACTACTTCACAAACTTTATACTTCTTTCTTTTTATTTTTTCATACTTTTACAGCTTATTATGCTTTTAAAACTTTTTCTTCACTCTTCATGCACAATAAAACTTAGTTTAATTCACGACTCTTAATGATTTGTTTCTTGCTTATAAATTTATAAACAATAAACATAATCATCACATATACATAACTAGGCCATGAATAAAATATGACTTTTTAACTAACTACAACAGCCTAGACATTGGTATGTAGAGCCTTAAATGTGAAACTTTATAATCAAACAATCTTCAACAATAACATTTCCAAATATTTCACCAACAATCCTCCAAAACAGCCATCAAAAGTTACTTTAACAACATTACAACCACTTCAACTCCCCCAAACCAAGTTTGGGCATATAATGAATCATGTAGCAAGGCTATTAAGGCTTGTAATGTGGCTGAAAATACAATTGAAAGGGATAAAAGCTTAAAACACGGGATCAAGGGGAAATATATAAAAGTAGGGAATGAAATTATGAAGGCTCAAAAGAAGAAATGAAGGCCTTTTATCATGCGCAACATACACAAAATCCACAATTAAAGTTATTAGAATCCAATGTCAAACCCAAGATCATAAGTGGACCAAGAACTAAGCACACATGAAGGAAAATTATGAATAATATTATATTTAAAAAAATGGCTCAAACCCTCCCGTTAACACAGTTTAAGGCCAAGACCCAAGCAAGGTTGAAAGAGTTGACCAATAAAAGGAAATCAAGCAATCAAATTCAAGTCATAGCCAACAGATCACACATGTGGATCCATCCGCAGTCAAGAGTCATAAATTTTTCAAAAATAAGCACAAGCGGTACAGGAGTAATCAATTCCAACAATAAAACTCAAGCTGGGACAAGAACAATCCATTAAACAAACTCTCTAAAATTAAACCTAAGAAAAACAGTACACTCTTTTTGGTCACATGTAAACTCTCATTCCTAAGAAATGGTACAAACTATGCAATAGTCCTAAGATAGCAATAAAACTAAGCTAAGAAAGCAATTAAAGCTACCTAAACACACCAAACAGACAAAAAAAGAGGAAAAGAAGAGGTTGGAACGACCTAACCAAATCAATTTCAATTCCTAACAGGAGTCCAATTAAGTACTGAATCAAAAATACATCCTGCTTGAAATCAATCCTGAAAAGGAAGGAACAAACCAAACTCTACAGAAAAAGGTTAAAACAAAATAAATTAAATAAAAGAAAAACTAAGCTAACTAGCTAAAGACAAAAAATCATATATACAATTAAAAGAAATCCTCCCCCCACACCAAATTTTGTCTCATCCCGGGAAAAATAACCATGAAAAACAAAGGAAGGAGTTGAAGACGAGCTCTACTGACCGGGTCCCCAGTACCTTGGATAGTGCTGGTCATGAAATGGCTGATAAGGGTAGGAAGTAGGATCTGTGCTAGGGTCATAAGTGGGTGGCCAGTTGGGATGGTTCAGGAAGCCTTGGACCGTCCTAACCTCTACATTGCTCATATGCTCTCTCCACTGGACTCGCTGCAGCAAATCAACATCGAAACGGAGTTCTCAAAGGGAATGATCAACCTTGTCAAAACTCTGCTAGTTGTAGAAGTGCATATCATAGAGTCGGTTCATCAAGGGTGTCATATCAAAGGTGGAGGAGGAGCGACAGACATAATTGTGTCTCGAAGGCTCTGGTCATGGTGGGGCTGGATGACGCTGAGGTTGGCCGCCTGCCTGCTGTATCACGTTGACCATCTGAACTGCTCTCTTTTCGGAGTCTGCCTTCTCCTGCAGTGGGATGTTATTAGGTGGAATCCTCTAGGGGTTTTGTCCTTCTGGGTGTAACACCCCCAAACTCCTCACTTTGTAACTTACCTCAAACCTATAAACAAGAGGAACTTGAGCATGCTACCGACATGCCACAACTAATTGTGAAAACTAGTTGCAACGCTAAGGCTAAGGTAAAACAAGCACATCACTAAAACCATTTTATAAAAGTCAAAACAAACTCACAACGGAAGTCTCTAAATTACTAAGTCAAAGTATTAAGTCAACTCTTACAACTTGGAACTGTTAAGGCCCTTATTCAAAACCATCTTAGAAAGTCTAAAGTTCAAAACCAAACTACTAAAACAAAGTTTACTCTTCACAAAATCCCTTCAACCCATGCATATGTTCAACAACCTGCACTTATTCTTCTTAACAAGCAAACAAAACAAGAAAAACATGAAAATATATGTGTCAGCAAACCGCTGAGTATGCACAACATAGCATAAGCATAATAACACAAAGACACAATCTAAGCACATAGCACTTAAGACACACATAACAAGGCTCTTACTCAATTTTAAGACTCATGACTCATAGACTTGCTCATTAACTCGTAAAAATCTTGCTTTCTGACTTTGCGTGCTTTAGAACTTGCTTTAATACTTGTTTTGATACTTGCTTGCTTATTAGGATACGTGAACGGGCTCTTTGGAAAGACAGTCACTAACAAGAAGGTTAGTGCTCCCGTTGATGAGGCTATCGCACACCTATCAAAAGTAAACCAAACCACTCTAACTACTATAGCTAGGGAAGTAGGGATCGTATCCATAGGGAAGCAATTAAACCTATTAGCTCTAAAAAGTTTAAACTGTATAAAGGGCCTTTGAATGTTGAATTAAGACTAAAAAGTTAACTAAAACTAGAACTGAGTCGATTAAGGGAATGAATTTATGACTAAGCCTAGGACATCGGTTCACCACAGGTTAACAAATGAATTGTNTTAACAAATGAATTGCACACAATTAATTAATTAGATTATCAATTTCCTTGAATTAAGGTCCACTAATTCTCTCGAATCTAGTCCCCTTCAAAACTCCTCTAATGGCTCTCGCTCACTTAGACTCGTTTTGCCTATTGTCCTTATGATCTAATTGTGGTAATCTTACCTCTCGGCATCGATTTCAACAATATCAAACTCCCCCAAGCCAAACTTTTGCTTGTCCTCAAGCAAACAACCTAAACTGAACAATGACTTCACCCCAAAACTTTTGAAAATACAATCAACTCAAGCAATTCCGAGCATGTAAGTTCCTATATTAACATATCAAAATCCCTTGTCCGCCATCCACTTAAATCAAAATCAATAAGCCAACCATGTAAGAAATAGAAGTCGATGACTAGAGTAGCTCACTCGGTGTCACTCTACACATAAAATTGAGCATAAACAGTGAAGCTCACCCTTAATCCCAAATAAGAATGCAAGTGCAATAAGTGTTTAAATGCAAATTTTGAGAACCCAAACCCACATCTCACACCTCATGCAAGTGTTTAAGGGTAGTCACTCAATCCTAATGTGAAAGTCGACTCGCGCCGAAAAGCAAGTAATACTCACTAGCTTTGGCAATTGACTCACTTCACAAGAACTAAAAACATGCACATGTCGAACAAAAAGGTCTTTTTAAGCTTGTAACGTGGTTAGGGTGATGGGTAGGATAGAATTTGGGATAATGTGGCGGTAAATGCGGGCTATAAGCATGTAACAAGCAAAAATCATAATTAACATCTCCAACATCAACTCCAACATCAAACCAATTTACATGGAATCACATCACACCATTAAACTTTACATTTCAACTACTCCAAATATTACAATCTTTTCTTCTTCAACATCTTTCAATTCTTTTTTTTTGTTTTATTTCATTTTTCATTCCCCTTTTCTTTTCAACTTTCAAGATTTTTTTTTTCAACTTAGGCTCACGACTCTTAATGACATGTCAAGGACAAAATCATCACACATACATAACTAGGCCAATAAAAGATATAACATTTTAATTCTTCGTTAAAACTAGCCTAGACATTGGTATGCAGAGCCTTAATGTGAGACCTATGATTAAACTTTTAATCAACAACCATTTCACAATGTTCCTATCTTCCAAAATTTCCAACAAATGCACAACAACAACCAAACAACTCCTCAACCCCCCCCCCCCCAAGCCAAGCTTGGGCATATATCAAATAATTAGAACAAGGCTAAATAAGGTTGTGATGTGGCTAAAATGCAAATGAAGGCCGAGTAAAGAGCTCAAAACAAGGATCAAGGGAAAATTTGTGAATGAATGCCTAAAATTTGAAAGATCCTAAAAAATGAATGCCTTTTATCATTCGCGACATGTAACACACCAAAGCCAAGCTACTAGAGTCAAATGCCAAAACATGGATCATACATGCACCAGGAACTAAGCACACATGAAAAGAAATAAGCATAGAAATAATGTATGCGGCTCAAATCCTCCCGTTAACACAGTTCAAGCCTCTACTCTACACATGGCTATAATGGCAAGATTAGAAATTGTTTCAAGCTAACTCAAGTTCAAGTCCAAGTTGGCAATTCCCAAAACATAACTCATCACATGCCCAAATCAAACAAAAACATTTTAAAATAAAATGCGGGGCACAGGGAAGTCATCATTCAATCATTCAGTAATTCTCAAATCAAGAAAAGACTCAATTCATTCAAACCATTCAATCTATAAAGCAATAAAAACTAAACTAGGAAAGTAGTACAATTTTTTTGGTCATATGTAAACTCCTACTTCTAGCAAGTAGTACAAACCATATGACTATCCTAAGAAAGCAATAAATCTATACTAAAAAGCAATAAAACTATACTAATAAAGCAATAAATCATACCTCCCCCAAGCCGAACTCGGCAATGTCCTCAGTGCTGGAAGGGAGTAAAGGAACAGCTCCTCAATCTGAAGGAACTCCTCGGTATCGCCCTCCTCCTCATCATCGTCATCACCAGCAGCAGCTCCACCCATGCCACTCGTGCCCTCTCCCATAGGCCCATAACCCCCCTGGGGATAAGTGTACCAAGATGGGTGGGGACCAGCGGGAGAAACCACTCCCTGTCGAGCGAAGTGATCATAAATGGGATACATGGCAAGCCGGTGGTCTTGCTGAAAAGTATCAAACTGCTGGTAGAATTGGGTCTGCTGTGTCTGAAACTGACTGAACTGGTTCTGAAGTCGTCAATCGATGCCCTCATGTCACCTCTCTCAAAATAAGGGACATTAGTCCCAGGTACCCCGGCTTCCCCCTGTTGGGGAGGTTGAGAGTGACATGGTTCACCCTGCTCTCGTTTGGTATAGGTATGGGTACCGTACTCAGGAATGGATTCATGCCCATTGAGGGGCATGAGGTAGGAATCCTGATCAGGAAGTAGCCCTGTATAAACAGGGTCAGGGAGTAACACAAATTGGGGTTTGCGGGACCTCACATACCATCGTAACTTGTTTTGGGTGGCTAAGTCCACCCACTCCAAGTGGCTCAAGAAAGAAAAGTCCAACATGTTAGACCCCTGGACCTTGTTCCTGTTCAAAGTAGGAATGCCATGATATTGGGCAATCCTAGAGATTAGGCCTCCAAAAACAATGTTATTAGACTTTAGCTGGCCGTACTGGTCGGTACCTGGAAGAGTGTTGCTTTGGTTGTGGAGGTGTAGGATAAAGTGGTGAGGAATGTTGATGGTGTAAGGAAATTGGGTTTTAACTAAATGTTGCCCAAGGATGGCAACTTCGATTTTGCTCACATTATTTGGCTCCTTACGAACAAATATAGTCAGACCCATGAATCGTTGAGCGATTCTAATAGCAGGCTGGTGCATGCGGTTAGTATGAGCATGCTGCCAGTTTTGCAAAGTATCACCTGTAAGAGCAGACCAAAGAGTGGCACCATTATACCCCTCAGGGGGCTTCATGGTGCCGCCAGAGCTCATACCAAAAATTCTACCAAAATCATCAGCATTTAGCTCCCATGTCCTGTTACCCAGTCGGTAACGGATGGCCCTAACAGTTTGGGAGCTACTAGGGCGGATAATAGATAAACTAGAAAAAAACTCATAAGTAAGATCAGCATACGTAGGGAGATTAAGATTATAGAAATAGCTCAAGCCCATATTAGTAAATAACTCTCTAGTGGTATCCTCAATTCCTAACCTTCTTAACAAAGAATGATCTAAAAATCTTGTAGGAGCAACAACTCTACTAGTTAATAGATTGAATTTTACCTGTTGTTCTTCGGATTCAAAGACAATGTGCGGGAACCTTGGGTCTCGCAGAACTTGAGGTGGTGGTGGTGGTTGTTGTGGTTGTGGTTGGCCACGGCCCCTTTGCTGCATAGATCGTGATCTTTTAGATGCCATGATGAGTTTTTGTAAAGTTTGGGTGAGTATGGGGTTTTATGGGGTTTTATGGGGGAGTGAGAGAGAGGTAGAAAGTGTGATTTTTGTGTGGAGGATCTTGAAGAGGAAGAAAAAAGAAAGATTTTGATGAAAAATTGAAGTGATTTAGAGTAGTATTGAGTGAGTTATGAGTGAAAGAAGATTTGAAAGAGGTTTAGTGGTTATGGAGTTTGAGAGAATTTGAAGAGAGGTTGAAGATAAATAAGGGAAGAGAGAGAAGGAGAGAAGATAAGGGGGGAAAGGGGTGTCCGGGTGATCCGCCCGACCAGGGGTCATTTCGCCCAATTGTGATGCGTTTTCGCCCGACTCGAGCGAAATTTACTTAGAATTTTTTCTGGTCTTTCCTCAAAAATGCCATTCGTGCCCGTTCGGGCGGATTTCGCCCGACTGCTCGGGCGAATTACTCGCACTGTGTGCCCGATCGGGCGGCTCTCGCCTGTTTGCTCGGGCGAAATCGGTTTCTTCTTTCCCATGGCCTATTTTCGTTCGTCACATCCGCCCGATCGGGCGGCTCTCGCCCAACTACTCGGGCGAACCCGTCTGGAGCACGTCTAACCGCCTTTTTCTTATGTTTATTGTAGAATGCATCCAGAAACCTATAGCACAAATGACTTTGACAAAAAGCATTAGTACCCTCACTCTCACTCACCAAAAGCAAGGGAAGAGCTAGAGTCCCTACTAAACTAAAACAAATGAAAACAAAGAGCTACTAAAACTAAACTAACTACGGGTTGCCTCCCGCAAAGCGCTTGTTTAAGGTCATTAGCTTGACCATATTACCTCATAGCTCATAGGGGTGTGGGTCGCGGAGATTGATTTCTTCAACTAGGCCAACAACATCACCTTCATAGTAGTGCTTGAGGCGGTGTCCATTAACCTTAAATCGCTCTCCTTTCTCGTTCTGAACCTCTACAAATCCATACTTGCTCATCATAGTAACAATGAAAGGACCGCTCCACCTAGACCTTAACTTTCCGGGAAAAAGCTTCAATCTAGAATTGAATAATAAGACCTTATCACCTGTTACAAACTCCTTTCTTACAATTCGCTTGTCGTGCCATTTCTTAGTCTTTTCCTTATAAATCTTAGCACTATCATAGGCTCCCAATCGAAACTCGTCTAGCTCATTTAATTGAAGTAATCGCTTCTCACCTGCAAGCTTGGCATCCATGTTGAGCTCCTTTACTGCCCAGTAAGCCTTGTATTCTAACTCAACCGGCAAATGACACGCTTTCGCATACACTAACCGATAAGGAGACGTACCGATAGGTGTCTTGAAGGCCATTCTATATGCCCATAATGCATCATGCAGCTTGCTACTCCATTTCCTTGACTTTGCAACCGTTTTCTCCAGGATAGCTTTGATTTCTCAATTTGAAACTTCCACCTGACCACTGGTTTGTGGATAATATGCTAATCCTGTTCTGTGGTAAACACCGTACTTCTCCAGCAGTTTGTCTACCCTTTTCTCATGGAAGTCCTTTCCCCCGTCACTGATGACAGCTCTAGGGACTCCGAACCTAGGAAAGATAACCTGCTTAAACAACCTCAAAACAGTGTTAGTCACAATGGGGGGTAGCAAGAGCTTCCACCCATTTAGAAACATAATCCACAGCAACTAATATGAAACGATTTCCATTAGAGGATGGAAAGGGGCCCATGTAATTAATGCCCCAAACATCAAAAATCTCAACTTCCAATATAGCTGTTTGAGGCATTTCGTGCCGTTGTGAAATATTACCTGTTCGTTGGCATGAATCACAGGACATAATAAAAGCTCTAGCATCTTGTAGGATAGTAGGCCAATAAAAACGTGATTCAAGGACTTTAAACATCATCTTAGAAGGTCCAGCATGATCTCCATATTGTGATGAATGGCAATGGTGAAGTACGCCATAGACTTCCCATTCCGGAACACATTTCCTGTATAAACCATCTGCACACTCACGAAACAAGTTAGGATCATTTCAAATGTATCGCTTGACATCATGCAAAAACTTCTTTTTCTGCCGATAAGTCAAATTAGAAGGTAAGACATCTCCTACAACATAGTTAGCAAAATCAGCAAACCAAGGAGAATTTACACAAACTGCAAACAGATGTTCATCAGGAAAAGAATCATTAATGGGGGTAGAGATCTCCCCATCATCATACCATATCCTCGATAGGTGGTTAGCTACCACATTCTCTGCTCCCTTCTTATCACGAATCTCGAGATCAAACTATTGAAGCAACAAAATCCACCGAATAAGCCTTGGTTTGGCTTCCTTCTTCCCAAGTAGATATTTAAGAGCCGCATGGTCAGTGTAAACAATAACTTTCGAACCTACAAGGTAAGCACGAAATTTATCTAATCCATAAACAATAGCAAGCAACTCTTTTTCCGTGGTGGCATAGTTGACTTGAGCTTCATCCAAGGTGTTACTAGCATAATAAATAGCATGTAGCAAAATCACTAGCATCACACATTATCACAAAAGGTAAATTCCAATCGGGAGATTGTATAATAGGTGCTGAAATTAATGCATTTTTGATCATATTAAAGGACTCAAGACACTCATCAGTGAATTTAAACTCAGCATCTTTCAAAAGCAGTTGAGTTAGTGGTTTTGCAATTTTAGAAAAATCCTTAATAAACGTGCGATAAAAACCAGCATGATCCAAAAAACTTGTTACCCCTTTAACATTCACCGGAGGTGGCAATTGCTCAATTACCTGTATTTTCACCTTATCCACCTCAATACCACGCTCGGACACCAAATGTCCCAATACTACTCCTTCATTGACCATGAAGTGACATTTTTCCCAATTTAAGACCAGATTTATCTGTTCACATCTTTCGAGAACTTTAGTCAAGTTAGTCAAACATGAATCAAAATCAGAACCATAAACACTAAAATCATCCATGAAGACCTCCATAATAGACTCTATGAATTCAGAAAAGATGCTCATCATGCAACGTTGAAAAGTAGCTGGTGCATTACATAAACCAAAAGGCATTCTACGATATGCAAAAGTACCATAAGGACATGTAAAAGTAGTTTTCTCCCTATCATCAGGATGGATGGGGATCTGAAAGAAACCCGAATATCCATCAAGATAACAGAAATACTTATTCTTAGCTAACCTTTCCAACATTTGATCAATAAAAGGGAGGGGGAAATGATCCTTTTTAGTTGCAACATTCAATTTTCTATAGTCAATACACATTCTCCATCCTGTAACAACTCTAGTAGGGATCAATTCATTTTTATCATTACGAACAACAGTTGTTCCCCCTTTCTTAGGGACTACCTATACGGGACTTACCCACTGGGAATCAGGCACCAAGTAGATAATACCTGCATCTAGAAGTTTAAGAACTTCTTTCTTCACCACCTCCTGCATGTTAGGATTCAAACGACGTTGACCCTGTATACAAGGTTTATGACCTTCCTCTAAATGAATTCTATGCATACAAAAATCAGGACTAATACCAGTCAGATCATCAATAGTATAACCAATAGCCTTCTTATGAGATTTAAGCACAGACAAAAGTTTATCAAGTTGATTATTAGTAAGAGAAGCACTAACAATGACCGGATACAACTCCTTATCATCTAGAAAAGCATATTTCAAGTTAGAGGAGAGGGGTTTCATCTCAGGTTGTGTTACCTCTTTGACAGAACAAACCTCTTGGGGTAACTCAACAAATTTCCGACTCTCTTTCGGATTCAATTCCTCACCAGTAAGATCCTGGACCAAATTATCGGCATTAGCTATACCTTCACCTGCACCAACATTAAGACAAACAACGACCCCCAGAAGATCCTTTGTAGTGGATCGAGGCATATCATCAATAACAATCTCATCAATGACATCAATAACATAGCATGACTGTTCCATCATAGGACTCTTAAGAGCAGCATTAAGATTAAAGGTGACTTTATCATCCCCTACAGAAAGAGTCAAACTACCATTTTTGACATCAATAACAGCACCTGCAGTGTGTAAGAATGGTCTACCAAGTATAATTGGGATATGAGCATCCTCATCCATATCTAACACAACAAAATCAACAGGAATAAAGAATTTCCCGACTCTCACCGGGACATCCTCTAAAATACCTTTAGGGTATTTCACTGTCCTATCTGCCATCTGCAAAGTGATGTTAGTAACCTTTAAAGCACCCATATCAAGTTTTTTGCAAATAGATAAAGGCATGACACTAACACTGGCCCCTAAATCACATAAAGCTTTATCAATAAATAATGGGCCAATGTTAAAAGGAATAGAAAAACTTCCCGGGTCTTTCAACTTAGGTGGTGACTTGTTTTGTAATATAGCACTACACTCCTCCGTAAGTGCCACAGTCTCTACCACATTCAACTTACGTTTCCTGCTCAAAATATCTTTCAAAAATTTAGTGTAAGTAGGAATTTGAGTTATCAAATCAGTAAATGGAACAGTAACCTGCAAATTCTTCACAATATCTAAAAATTTACTGAAATGATTATCATTCTTACTCCTGGTCACCCTGTTCGAGAAGGGTAACATAACCTGTGACCTCGGGATCGTATCAATCGATGTGTCATCTACCTTCTCCTTAGGTGCTTCAGTTTCCTTAGCTGGAACTGTCTCTAAATCTTCAATCACCACATCACTGGTCTTCTAAGCTCCACCTGCAACATCAGAATTAACATCATCAGTAGGCATTTTCGGGCCCTCATAAGCAGCTCCATCTCAAGTAATGGCATTGACATGGTCCCTCGGTGGATTCTGTGATGCCTGTGATACTGGAGGTGTAGGTTGTGATGGAAGGTGGCCTGGTTGCCTTTGAGTAGTTGATTGTGCAATCTGACCTATCTGAGTCTCCAGGTGCTTGTTGTGAGCCTGCATTGCCTCCATATTTTCTGCATCTGCAACATCATATTTTTCAGCTCTGAAATTTCACCACTAGGTTGAACTGGCAATGGTGGTGCTGATAGTGGTGGCCTGCTGAAACCTGGTGGGTGTGGTGGTACATATCTCTGCATCTGCTGGGGTGCCTGCTGAGGTGGCATAGCTTGCTGAGGATTCTGTACATTGCTATTGTTCTTGTAGGAAAAGTATGGGTGATCCTTCCAGCCTGGATTATATGTATTGGAAAATGGATTGTTCTTGTAGGCTTGAAAGGCACACACTTGCTCCACTGAACTGGTACATGACTGGGAACTATGACTGAATGAACCATAGGTATCACAGAAAGGGTCAGTGCATCCCGAAAGTGCAGCTACAGGTGATGGTGGAGGGGCTGTAGTACCAATCTTATCAAGCTTTTGACTTATGGCATTGATCTGTGCAGCTAAACTCTCATACTTATCATCAACTACATGTTTTCCACCCTTCTTGGAATGCCCTCTAAGGTTACCAAACTGTGAATTATGAGTAGCAATTTCATCAATCAGTTCATATGCAGCATTGACCTCCTGGTTCATGAATCGACCATTAGCAGCAGAATCTAACAAAGCTCTACTCTCATTACCCAAACCATTGTAGAATGACTGAACCAAAAACCACTTCTCAAGCCCATGATGAGGACACATTCTCAATAACTCCTTGAACCGTTCCCAAGCATCATAAAGTGACTCATCTGTTTCCTGATTAAAATTAGTAATTTGACTCCTCAATAAAGCAATTCTCTGTGGTGGATAGTACTACCTCTGAAAAGCAAGAGCCAAGTCTTCCCAACAAATAATTGTAGCCATATTAAGATCATTCAACCAGGTTCTAGCCTTGTCCTTCAATGAAAATGGGAACATTCTCCTCCTAATGTAATCCTTAGAAACGTTCATTTGCTTGATAGTATCACAATATTGAAGAAAATTCTGCAAATGTAAATTCGGATCCTCCTTCAATGTCCCTGAAAATTGATTTCGTTCAATGATATACGTGTTTTATGTTGTGCTTTTCCCTCATTTTCGGTTGATTCTTGTGCTAAATAGTTAAGTTTATGGCTTTGTTTTGATTAAATATTGTATTTCGATGTTAAGTTATGTTATGGAACGGTTTTAGCTTCTTTAGTTGACTTTTAGAGCCTTTTACGGTTATTTTATACTTTTTCGGTTATTACGTGTGGTTTTCGGTTTTGTTTATATGTTACAGGAGCGTAGTAGAGAGTTATGAAGTCATTTGAAGCTAAAACGAGACAAAATGTACTTGCCTCGGGATGCGTGCCAAGAACAAGATTCGAAGAATCGAGCGAAGAAATAAGAAAGATTGTCAAAATATAGGCATGCAAGCAAGATGCGGGCGCAGCCCTTAGTCACTATTTTGATCTATGCGCCCGTATCATAGATCAGAGAGCTCAGAAGTCCCAAACCGTGAAGGCTGAGGGCGCAGGTCATTCCTCTATGCGGGCACAGGTCTTCGTTTTCTCGCCCCGATTGACTTCTCCGCGCGGTTTTGCTTCGTGGGTTTTATTTTAATAAAACACAAATACTATATATATAGATTGTAAAGGGGGCACGAACCTACCTAGTTTTTATCATATTTTTAGACCTAGGATTCCAAAATTACTTTTTCTCTCTAGAATTTTAGGATTAATTATTTTGTTCATGAATTCAAGCTTTCAATCAATGCAATTCAATCTATATTTTGGTAATTTCTTTCCTTATACTTTTCAATCCTTTTAATTTCATGTTTCTCTTTAATTGCTTAGTTTTTAGTCTAGATTAATTAGTTTTGTTGTTTTTGTTCTTAATTTAGTTTTATTAGTAATTAATTTAGTTTTAATTAATTTCTTGTTCTTGATCATGTTATTTAATTTCAATTTTGCTTTTGTTCCCTTAATTATGAGTGAGTAGTCGTTTTCTCTAGGGTTAGGGGATCTATGATCATGACTTGAATTTAAATTAAGTTTTCTAATTAGTTCTTGGCTTCTAATTGAATTCCTATTATTGATTTCTAGCGATTGCAATTAAATTGTGGCCAGATTTAGTTGTAAGTTAGGTTATTGTTGAAATCGAGGCCGAGAGGTAAGATTACCACAATTAGACCACTGAATAATAGGCAAAAACGAATTTATGCGAGCGAGAGCCGGTAAAGGAGTTTTGAGGGAGTCTAAGTTCGAGAGAATTAGTGAGCCCTAGTTCAATGAACGCCAATGAATTGGTTAGTGAGCGTTAATTTAGTTTGTTGATTGATCATAGTGAATCGATAGCCCTAGTTTTCCATTAATAGAGTTTAATCGTTAATTTCCCGTCATTTCCTTAGTTTTATTCTTAGTCTTCTTAGTTCTAGAAACCATTTACCGAAATTTCCACCAAGACCCATTACACGCTTTAGGCTTTTTAGAGCTAGTAGGATTTAATAGCTTCCCTGAGAATTCGATACCTACTTCCCTAGCTATATTAGTTAGTGTTGTTCGGTTATTTTTGAGAGGTGTGCGACAACCTGTTCAAATTTTGGCGCCGTTGCCGGGGAGGCAATTTTTAATTCTATTAGTCGGGTTTAAAGTGTTCTTTTATTTCTATCTTCGGTTTTATTTCTTCACCTCAAGGAGCCTTCACGTTCTTTGAGGTAGTTTTCATTTCGGTTTCGAGTTTCGATTGTGTGCAGGTATTAGGTTGTATGCCGGTTTGGATTGATCCTGAACCGGAAAGATCGTTGCATAAGAGGAGTCGTAGAAGGAAGTGGAGATCACGAAGAAGCATTCTTTCCAAACGAACACTGGTTGATTTGACACAATTATTTGCTGATTTGAACATTTCTGATAGTTCTGATAAAGAAGAAGAAATGTCGGGATCACACNTGCTGATTTGAACATTTCTGATAGTTCTGATAAAGAAGAAGAAATGTCAGGATCACACTTCAACGAGAATAACCCACCACGGGATGATGCACCACCGCCGCCACCACCACAAGCAAGGTCCTTAAAAGACTATTCTCAGCCGAGTTCTGCAACAGTGGTGAACATGGTGAACATGGTTGAACATGGTTTGGAAAGGAATTGAAGCCATTTTCCTGATATAGAGGCCCTGAATTTTGAATTGAAGCCAGCTTTGGTGAACATGGTTGAAAGGAATCAGTTTGTAGGCACAATGAAAGAAGATTCGAACTTACATTTGAATAACTTCATTCAGTACTGCAATACAATCAAGCAAGTTGGTGTATCTCAAGATTACATACGACGTACGATGTTTCCATTTTCATTAAAGGAGAAAGCTCAATCTTAGTTGAATGGTCTAAACATGAATATTATTAATAGTTGGGATGACTTGGCTCTTGCTTTTCAAAGGAAGTACTATCCTCCGGAGAGAACTGCACAACTTAGGAGTCAAATTACGAATTTTAACCAAGAAACAGATGAAACTCTTTATGATGCATGTGAGAGATTTAAGGATTTATTGAGAATGTGCCCTCATCATGGACTTGAGAAGTGGTTTTTAGTGCACTCATTCTATAATGGTTTGGGTAATGAGAGTAGAACTTCGCTTGAATCTGCTGCTAGTGGTCGATTTATGAACCAAGAAGTCAATGCTGCTTATGATTTAATTGAGGAGATTGCTATTCATAATTCTCAATTTGGTAATCCTAGAGGACATGCTAAGAGAGGAGGAAAACATGTGATAGATGACAAATATGAGAGTTTGGCTTCACAAATCAATGCAATTCATGAGAAGCTAGACAAAATCAACACACCATCCTCCAATCCAATGACAGTAGCTGCAATGGCCGCACATTCGGGAGCTACAGATGTCTTTTGTGATTTATGTGGTTCTTTTGGGCATAGTATGCAAGCATGTCATAGTTCTATGGAGCAAGTATGTGCATTTCAAGCTTACAAGAATAACCCATTTTCCAAAACCTACAATCCGTGTTGGAAAGATCATCCATACTTCTCCTAAAAGAATACTAGCAATGTTCAAAATCCGCAGCAGCAGCCACATTTTGTACCACAGCAACAACAACAGATTCAACGGTTTGCTCCACCTCAACCACCGGGTTTCAGTAGACCACCACCTCCAGCACCACTCCCAGCACCTCCACAACCATCTAGCAATGACTATTCAGAACTGAAGAACATGATGATGCAGATGCAGAAAGCCATGGAAGCTATGCAGGCCCACAATCAACAATTGGAGACTCAAGTAGCACAAATTGCTCAATCATCAGCACAAAGGCAACAAGGCCAACTTCCTCCTCAACCTGCTCCATCAAATGCTTCATCAAGCAATCCCTCGTGATCATTGCAATTCCATTGCAACAAGGAGTGGTACTTACTATGAAGGTCCTAGAATGCCTGATGATGATGAGGCTGCAGATGGAACACAGAAGACTAGTTCAGTTGTTATTGAAGACCTTGAGGAAGCAGCTGCAGAAAAGGAGAAGGAAGCATCAAAGAAGCAAACTCCATCAGCAGATTCAGTTACAGATACGATTCCTCCCTCAAAGGTGCCGTTACCCTTTCCGAACAGGGTAACCAGGAGTAAGAATGATAATCACTTTCGTAAATTCCTTGACATAGTTAAAAGTTTGCAAGTTACTGTGCCTTTCACTGATTTAATTACTCAAGTTCCTACTTATACTAAATTTTTGAAAGATATTTTGAGCAGGAAACATGAGTTGAATGTAACAGAGACAGTTGCACTCACTGAGGAGTGCAGTGCAATCCTTCAAAATAAATCTCCTCCTAAGTTGAAGGATCCAGGCAGTTTTTCAATTCCATGTAATATAGGTCCTCTATTTATTGATAAGGCTCTATGTGATTTGGGAGCTAGTGTAAGTGTGATGCCCTTATCAATTTGTAAGAAGCTTGACATGGGAGAACTTAAATTTACTAATGTTACTTTGCAGATGGCAGATAGAAGTGTAAAATACCCTAAGGGTGTTTTAGAAAATGTACCTGTTAGAGTAGGAAAATTTTTTATTCCTATTGACTTTGTTGTCCTTGATATTGATGAGGATGCTCATATCCCCATCATTCTCGGTAGACCTTTCCTACATACTGCAGGTGCCGTCATTGATGTTAAAAACGGAAGTTTAAACCTTTCTGTAGGGGATGATAAAGTGACATTTAATCTTAATAATGCAATGAAAAACCCCATGATAGAGCAGTCATGTTATAGGATCGATATTATTGGTGAAATTGTTTTGGATGACATGCCTCGATCCCTTACAAAGGATCCCCTAGAGGCCATTTTGTGTTTGGATGCTAATGCAGGTGAAGGAGAATCGGAAATTGATGTTATAGGCCACGAATTGAACAATGAGAAGATGACTTTAGAGGAGAGCCAAAGGTATCAATCATTGCCTCAGCAATCATATGCCATCAAAGAGGTAACACAGCCCGAAATGAAACCCCTTCCCCCTAATTTAAAATATGCTTTTCTAGATGACGCTGAGTTGTATCCAGTCATAGTTAGTTCTAAACTTACTGATAGTCAACTTGAAAAGTTGCTTGCTGTGCTTAAAACTCACAAAAAGGCTATTGGTTATACACTTGATGATCTAACTGGAATAAGTTCTGATTTTTGCGTGCATAGAATTCATCTAGAAGATGGCCATAAGCCTTGTATACAGGGACAAAGGAGACTTAACCCTAACATGCAGGAAGTGGTGAAGAAAGAGGTTCTCAAACTTCTTGATGCAGGTATCATTTATGCTGTGCCAGATTCTCAATGGGTAAGTCCAGTGCAGGTAGTCCCTAAGAAGGGGGGAACAACTGTTGTGCGAAATGATAAAAATGAAATTATCCCCACTAGGGTTGTTAAAGGCTGGCGAATGTGCATTGATTACTGGAAATTAAATGTTGCCACCAAAAAGGATCATTTCCCTCCACCTTTTATTAATCAAATGTTAGAAAGTCTAGCAACTAATAAATATTTTTGTTATCTAGATGGTTATTCTGGATTCTTCCAAATACCTATCCATCCTGATGATCAACCCAAAACTACATTTACATGCCCCTATGGCACTTTTGCTTACCGTAGAATGCCTTTTGGCCTATGTAATGCCCCTACTACCTTTCAAAGATGTATGATGGCTATATTTTCTGAGTTCATAGAGTCTAGCATGGAAGTCTTCATGGATGATTTTAGTGTCTATGGTACTGATTTTGATTCATGTTTGGCTAACCTAACTAAAGTGCTTAAAAGATGTGAACAGGTGAATTTGGTCCTCAATTGGGAGAAATGCCACTTTATGGTGATGGAAGGGATTGTCTGAGGACATCTAGTCTCTGAAAGAGGTAGTGAAGTAGATAAAGCTAAAATCCAAGTTATTGAACAATTACCTCCACCAGTAAGTGTAAAAGGTGTTAGAAGCTTTCTAGGTCATGCAGGGTTTTACCGTAGATTCATCAAAGATTTCTCTAAAATTGCTAAACCCTTAACACAATTGCTATTAAAAGATGTCGAGTTTAATTTCACCGATGAATGCCTTGAATCTTTTAATTTGATCAAACACGCACTAATCTCAGCACCAATCATTCAATCACCCGATCGGGAATTACCTTTTGAAATTATGTGTGATGCTAGTGACTATGTTGTAGGTACCGTGTTAGGTCAGAGGAAAGACAAGATTTTGCATGCTATTTACTATGCTAGTAAGACTTTAGATCCAGCTCAAATTAACTATGCAACAACTGAAAAAGAACTGCTTGCTATAGTGTATGCTCTCGATAAATTTCGCTCTTATCTTATAGGTTCAAACGTTATTATTTACACTGACCATGCAGCTTTGAAGTACTTACTTGGCAAGAAAGAACCAAAATCGAGGCTTATTAGGTGGATTTTTCTCCTTCAAGAATTCGATCTAGAAATTCGTGACAAGAAAGGTGCAGAGAATGTGGTTGCAGACCACCTATCTAGGATTCGATATGAAGATGGAGAGATTTCAACTCCTATTGATGACTCTTTTCCTGATGACCATCTTTTGGCTGTGATTTCTAACACTCCATGGTTTGCTGATTATGCTAATTATGTAGTTGGAGGAGTATTACCTCCCGATCTTACTTGTCAGCAACAGAAAAAGTTTTTACATGATGTTAGGCGTTATTTTTGGGATGACTGATGAGGCTATCGCACACCTATCAAAAATAAACCAAACAACACTAACTAATGCAGCTAGGGAAGTAAGGATCGAATCCTCAGGGAAGCAAATGAACTCTATTAGTTCGAAAAGGCTTAAACCGTATAAAGGGCCTTGGTTGAGAAATGTTGACTAACTAACTGACTACTGATTGATTGCTAATTAATTACGGGAATTGACGAAGATTAGAACTATAAATTAAGCCTAGGGTCATTCGGGTCACCAAGAACAACTAATGGATTCACTGACAAAGATCGTTCAATCTCACAATTATCATCAAATTAGGGCTCACTAATTCTCTCGAACTTAGACTCCCTCAAAGCTCATCTAGCGGCTCTCGCTCATGCCTAGACTAAATCCGCCTATTATTCAGTGGTCTTATTGTGGTATTTTTACCTCTAGGCATCAAATTCAACAATTACCAAAATTACAACTAAATCTGCGCACAATTCAATTGTACACGAAAAAGCCAATAATAGGAATTTGACTACTGATTGTGGAATTGAAACGACCTAAGTTAATTAGTCCATTAATTAGTCAAGGTTTCCCTAACCCTAGAAAAATGACTACTCACTCATGAACATGAAAATCAAAGCAATCATAATTATAGAATTCATAATTAAATTCATGAAATAATTAACGATTAAACTAATTAACATCAACAATTAAACTAAATTAATTAAACTAATGAAACTAAAAAGCATAAATTAAACTAAGCAAAAAGAATAAGAGCAAAAGAATTACCAAATTGAAGAACTTGAATTGAATTGAAATTGATTGTTGAAAACAAAACCCTAATTCCTAAACTAATTTTTGAGAGAGAAAAAGTGCTTAATTCAAACCTAAGAGAGTAATTCTCAGTTATGAAAGGCATAGAGTTGTTTTGCCTAGAGAGTCGTGCCCTTAATACCCCAAATTGGGCTTATAAAGTCAAAGTACGAAGAAAATAAAAGAAAAAACAACTTCCGGAAAACCGCTGATGCGGGCGCATAGGAGTTTTGTGCGCCCACATCAGCCCTTCAGAAGAAGCCCTCTTCAGGCTGACTTTTAATAAAATGCGGGCGCATAGGAAGTTTATGCAGGCGCATAGAGGCTTCAGAATTGCTTATTTTCTTTCTTTTCTTCTTATTTCTTCATAGTTTCTTCATGACTTGTTTCCATAACTTTTTGGCACGCATTCCCATGCATATGTCATTCTCGTTCCGTCCAAGCTTCCTAGCTTCCTCCCAAACTCGGTTTTCGCTCCTGAAAGTACAAAGCATACCAAAACCGAGCGTAAAAACCGCAAATGAGTAAATCAAACCATAAAGCTCTAGAATTGCCAGAAATCAATCAAACTTGGTGGAACGCTTCAAAATAGCTAAAGAACACCAAATGCGCTAAAATCAAGCCCGAATCACAACTATTAGGCATAAAATTGGCCCGAAACAAGGGGAAAAACACAATAAAAACCGCACATATCAATGACCCTAACTTGTTTCGTGAGTTTGCAGATGGCTTATATCGTCGGTGTGTACCAGATTGGGAGGTCTATGGAGCTCTGCACCATTGCCACTCATCACCTTATGGAGGACATGCTGGACTCGCCAAAACAATGTTTAAGGTGTTGCAATCCGGTTTCTATTGGCCTACGATACTCAAGGATGCTAGAGACTTTGTCATGTCTTGTGATTCGTGCCAACGGACAGGTAATATCTCAAAAAGGCATGAAATGCCTCAAACAGGTATTTTAGAAGTTGAAATCTTCGATGTTTGGGGTATTGATTATATGGGTCCATTCCCTTCTTCTAACGGTAATCGTTTTATATTGGTCGCTATGGATTATGTTTCCAAATGGGTGGAAGCAATTGCTTCTCCCCATAGTGATGCTAACACCGTTCTAAGAATGTTTAAGCAGGTTATTTTTCCTAGGTTCGGAGTCCCTAGAGCCATCAACAGTGATGGGGGAACGCACTTTCATGAGAAAAGGTTAGATAAGCTGCTGGAGAAATACGATGTCTACCACAGGACGGGATTGGCATATCACCCACAAACCAGCGGTCAAGTCGAGGTTTCAAACCGAGAAATCAAGTCCATTCTAGAGAAGACGGTTGCGAAATCGAGAAAGGATTGGAGTAGCAAGCTTCATGATGCTTTATGGGCGTACAGAACAGCATTTAAAACTCCAATTGGCACTTCCCCATATAGACTAGTTTATGGAAAAGCGTGCCATCTTCCAGTAGAACTTGAATACAAAGCTTATTGGGCAATCAAGGAATTAAACATGGATGCTAAGCTTGCGGGTGAAAAACGGTTGCTACAGTTGAATGAATTAGATGAATTTCGGCTAGGAGCATATGATAGTAAGAGTATTATGGGTTTTGAGCTGCCGTCCCGCACGGTTCCTCTATAAGCTCTATTGTGTGCTTGGACTTTTTCTTTTTTTCCCATATCTAATCTACACTTATAAATTATTATTATTACATCAACTATTAAGCAAGTTAAGAACCTCTTCAATCTCCTTAAATTACCCAATAAACAATTTGAAACACTTAGCCTGTGGATCTGTACTTCACTTAACTTAATAGCAACACGCTACACACAGCTAAACTACCCACCTACGCAAGCATCCAACAAAACCCAAAACAGAATAACATGCATAAACGCGAGAGTAGGGATCGAAAGCTTGGGTTGCCTCCCGAGGAGGCTCTTTTTAGGTCACTAGCTTGACCTGGCTGCATTAGTGAATCAAGGTGTGTCTTGGGATCATCGAGTTGGATGGGCTTCACCAAACCGTGACTCTCCCTTCATAGTATGGCTTCAACCGTTGACCGTGTAACTTTAAATATTTCACCCTTTTCACTTTGAACATCAACACTAGCCAAATTGCTAACATTTATGACTGTAAAGGGGCACACTCCATCTAGATTGTCAGCTTTCCAGGAATAATCGAAGTCGGCTTAGTTAAACAATAGAACCTTATCAACGACTTGAAACTCCCTTTCTTATTGATTCGTATTACGACTAGCCATTTCCATTTTCTTCGTCTATTTCTTTTCATAATATTTTTCGGCACCGCTATCTC
>PYUH01000446.1:365749-412910 GCA_016808085.1 Suaeda aralocaspica
GAACAATGAGAAGATGACTTTAGAGGAGAGCCAAAGGTATCAATCATTGCCTCATCAATCATATGCCATCAAAGAGGTAATACAGCCTGAAATGAAACCCCTTCCCCCTAATTTAAAATATGCTTTTCTAGATGATGCCGAGTTATATCCAGTCATAGTTAGTTCTAAACTTACCAATAGTCAACTTGAAAAGTTGCTTGCTATGCTTAAAACTCACAAAAAGGCTATTGGTTATACACTTGATGATCTAACTGGAATAAGTCCTGATTTTTGCATGCATAGAATTCATCTAGAAGATGGCCATAAGCCTTGTATACAGGGACAAAGGAGACTTAACCCTAACATGCAGGAAGTGGTGAAGAAAGAGGTTCTCAAACTTCTTGATGCAGGTATCATTTATGCTGTGCCAGATTCTCAATGGGTAAGTCCAGTGCAGGTAGTCCCTAAGAAGGGGGGAACAACTGTTGTGCGAAATGATAAAAATGAACTTATCCCCACTAGGGTTGTTACAGGCTGGCGAATGTGCATTGATTACCGGAAATTAAATGTTGCCACCAAAAAGGATCATTTCCCTCTACCTTTTATTGATCAAATGTTAGAAAGGCTAGCAACTAATAAATATTTTTGTTATCTAGATGGTTATTCTGGATTCTTCCAAATACCTATCCATCCTGATGATCAATCCAAAACTACATTTACATGCCCCTATCCCATTGTTGCNGCCCCTATGGCACTTTTGCTTACCGTAGAATGCCTTTTGGTCTATGTAATGCCCCTACTACCTTTCAAAGATGTATGATGGCTATATTTTCCGAGTTCATAGAGTCTAGCATGGAAGTCTTCATGGATGATTTTAGTGTCTATGGTACTGATTTTGATTCATGTTTGGCTAACCTAACTAAAGTGCTTAAAAGATGTGAACAGGTGAATTTGGTCCTCAATTGGGAGAAGTGTCACTTTATGGTGACGGAAGGGATTGTCCTAGGACATCTAGTCTCTGAAAGAGGTATTGAAGTAGATAAAGCTAAAATCCAAGTTATTGAACAATTACCTCCACCAGTAAGTGTAAAAGGTGTTAGAAGCTTTCTAGGTCATGCAGGGTTTTACCGTAGATTCATCAAAGATTTCTCTAAAATTGCTAAACCCTTAACACAATTGCTATTAAAAGATGTTGAGTTTAATTTCACCGATGAATGCCTTGATTCTTTTAATTTGATCAAACAAGCACTAATCTCAGCACCAATCATTCAATCACCCGATTGGGAATTACCTTTTGAAATTATGTGTGATGCTAGTGACTATGCTGTAGGTGCCGTGTTAGGTCAGAGGAAAGACAAGATTTTACATGCTATTTACTATGCTAGTAAGACTTTAGATCTAGCTCAAATTAACTATGCAACAACTGAAAAATAACTGCTTGCTATAGTGTATGCTCACGATAAATTTCGCTCTTATCTTATAGGTTCGAAAGTTATTATTTACACTGACCATGCAGCTTTAAAGTACTTACTTGGCAAGAAAGAAGCAAAACCGAGGCTTATTAGGTTGATTTTGCTCCTTCAAGAGTTCGATCTCGAAATCCGTGACAAGAAAGGTGTAGAGAATGTGGTTGCAGACCACCTATCTTGGATTCGATACGAAAATGGAGAGATTTCAACCCCTATTGATGACTTTTTTCCTGATGACCATCTTTTGGTTGTGATTTCTAACACTCCATGGTTTGCTGATTATGCTAATTATGTAGTTGGAGGAGTGTTACCTCCCGATCTTACTTATTAGCAACGGAAAAAGTTTTTACATGATGTTAGGCGTTATTTTTGGGATGACCCTAACTTGTTTCATGAGTGTGCAGATGGCTTATATCGCAGGTGTGTACCAGATTGGGAGGTCTATGGAGTTCTGCACCATTGCCACTCATCACCTTATGGAGGACATGCTGGACCCGCCAAAACAATGTTTAAGGTGTTGCAATCCAGTTTCTATTGGCCTACGATACTCAAGGATGCTAGAGACTTTGTCATGTCTTGTGATTCGTGCCAACAGACAGGTAATATCTCAAAAAGGCAAGAAATGCCTCAAACAGGTATTTTAGAAGTTGAAATCTTCGATGATTGGGGTATTGATTATATGGGTTCATTCCCTTCTTCTAACGGTAATCGTTTTATATTGGTCGCTGTGGATTATGTTTCCAAATGGGTGGAAGCAATTGCTTCTCCCCATAGTGATGCTAACACCGTTCTAAGAATGTTTAAGCAGGTTATTTTTCCTAGGTTCGGAGTCCCTAGAGCTATCATCAGTGATGGGGGAACGCACTTTCACGAGAAAAGGTTGGATAAGCTGCTAGAGAAATAAGGTGTTTACGACAGGACGGGATTGACATATCACCCACAAACCAGTGGTTAAGTCGAGGTTTCAAACCGAGAGATCAAGTCCATTCTAGAGAAGACGGTTGCGAAATCGCGAAAGGATTGGAGTAGCAAGCTTCATGATGCTTTATGGGCGTACAGAACATCATTTAAAACTCCAATTGGCACTTCCCCATATAGATTAGTTTATGAAAAAGCGTGCCATCTTCCACTAGAACTTGAATACAAAGCTTATTGGGCAATCAAGGAATTAAACATGGATGCTAAGATTGCAGGTGAAAAACGGTTGCTACAGTTGAATGAATTAGATGAATTTCGGCTAGGAGCATATGATAGTGCCAAAATTTATAAAGAAAAGACGAAAAAATGGCACGATAAACGAATCAAGAAAAGGGAGTTTCAAGTCGGTGATAAGGTTCTATTGTTTAACTCAAGACTTCGATTATTCCGTGGAAAGCTGAAATCTAGATGGAGTGGTCCCTTTACAGTCATAAATGTTAGTAAATTTGGCTATGTTGAAGTTCAAAGTGAAAAGGGTGAAATATTCAAAGTTCACGGNGGTGAAATATTTAAAGTTAACGGTCAACGGTTGAAGCCATACTATGAAGGAGATGTCATCGGTTTGGTTGAAGTCATCCAACTCGATGATCCCAAGACACCTTGATCACTAATGCAGCCATGGTCAAGCTAGTGACCTAAAAAGAGCGCTCCTCGGGAGGCAACCCAAGCTTTCTATCCCTACTCTTCTCTTTTTGCATGTTTTTGCGTGTTTTTGTGTGCTTTCGTAGTTTAGTTTAGCTTAGTTTAGCTTTTGCTTTAATTTTATGAAGTCTAGCCAAGGGTCTAAGTGTTTAATGTTTAATTGGGGTAATTAAGGAGAGTTGAAGAGTTAAAACTTGCTTAAGTGTTGATTAATAATAATAATTTATAAGTTAATTCATTAATTAGGGAGAAAAAGAAAAAAGTCAGCAAAATAGAGCTGTAGAGAGTACCTGCGGGCGCAGCAGTCAAAACCCATACTCTTCTATGCGTTCGCATTTTAAAACAAAAGCTCAGCATTTCTCTGCAGACGTCACCTGCGGGCGCAGCCCTCACCTTGCTTTTCTTCGCTGCGGGCGCAGGGAACACCAGCAGGCTTCCGTTCGTTTTTTTTTTTCTTTTTCCTCGCGTGGCCTCATAAACTACCCATGTTATATTTTTTCGCCCCCCCCCCCCCTGCTTATTATTATTATTATTATTATTATTATTATTATTATTATTATTATTATTATTATTATTATTATCATCATCATCATCATTATTATTATTATATCCTTTTATTATCAATATTATTTTTAATTTCCTAAACTCTCAATCTTCTTCTTCCTCTCTCACACCATTAAAACCCCAAAAACCTTCAACTTCAAATCACCATAACTCACTCCATACTACTCCAAATCACTTCAAATTTTAACACAACACTCCTCTCACTACTCTAAACAACATCTTGGAGTTAAAATTTGGAAAAAAATCACGAATTGCATAACCTAGGTTCGAAATTTGAATTCAACTTGGGTTTGATTTGTGGGTTACTTCTTCAATTTTCTTCAAATTTCTTGCTCTATTATCATCTACTAAGGTATAATTTCCTTTTTATCTAATTTATATGAAATTTTATGAAGTTTTCATGAATTTTCAATTTTTGGGTATTTTTATTACGAATTTAATTGGTCACTCTAAACTTGATTGTTGTTGTTCATGAGTGTTTACTAGCTGTTTTTATGCTTCATTATCATGTTTGGAGTTGTTAGTTATAAGTAATTGGAAGTTTTTGTGCTTTATGGATGGAGCAAGATTTCCATGAAATTTTCAATGATCATTCAAGAAGTTGTTGTTAATTAGGAGTGTTAACTAGTTCAATTCATGTTTAAAGTCTTTAGAATGCTTAAAACCATGCTTATGATTACTTCATTGCTTACTTAGAACTATAGCTTTACTCATGAATTTTTACTAGCAACTTTCATGTTGAACTTTATGCTTTTAAAATGGTTAAGTAGTTGCTACTTGTCTTAACTAGTCATTCTTCTTTGCTCTTAAAGTCTCATTGAAGTTGTTTGGATGTGTTAAGGCATTAATTATTCAATGGTTGAGTTTATATAATGGCGTAAGTTGGTTTTTGGTGTTGCACTTGATGCTCTTTTATGAATATGAGCTTGGACATGTTGGTTTTGGAGGCATAGTATGCAAGTATTGCATAAGTTTGAATGTTTTGTGGTTGCACTCTTGGCTTTAGTTGATTAGAAATTTGTAGTTCTCATTGGGTTAGTTGCACTTACAAACGGGTCATGCCGAAATTTCCGCAAAATCCTGTTTGTAACTTTGATTATATGATGACTACAATGCCCTGATTTCCTTCTTTGATCGTGCTTTCACTTCTTATTATTCTTTATGCTTTCATGATTGACATGATTTTGGTTTCGAGACTTGCTTTAATGGAATGCTAATCTCTATCTCTCCTGCATATGTCCTGTAGGATCATGAGGAAATCAATTGGCAAACTACTTGGCGGAGGCCTTAAGAAGTCTCAGAAAACCGGGGCATCCTCTTCAGCTTCAAAGGGAAAGCAGCCATCCTCCTCCAGAACACCACCTCAGAACCGTCAGGACAGACAGAAATGGCTTGATAAGCTCTCCAAAAAAACAATCAGGTCCACCCGGTTCTTCCACAAAGAAACATGTGACAAGCTTGATATCACCGATCAAGTGATGAGAATGGCTTACCGGATCGGATGGGGAAACTGGATCAACGCCACTATGCCCGGCCCTAATGGAAAAACCCAGTAGGTCCCACACACATACCGGGAGCTCACCTTGGAGTTCCTATCCAGTTACCACTTCCATGTTTCCTAGAAGACACCTAGTGCTGAAAGAAAGACACACATTAGTTTCACCATCTTCGTGTAGCACTATGAGATGGATGTTGATGAACTAAATGAGCGATTTCTATGGAACCCCGAGAATGCAGTTTGGTCTACAACTGAGCATGAGTGGGGACCGTACTTTGAGGGAGCCTGGTGATAGAGAATCATTGATGGCAGCTCCACCTTCACTTCTACCACCGCCAAAGCATCAGAGGTACAACACCCTGCCCTTCGGTATTATCTGCAGTTCGTGGTTTACTGTTTATTTTCTAGAGGAGAATTAGGGCAAGTTTACCCTGATGAGATCAGACTATTATGGATGGTGACAGAGGGATATGCTAGACAGCCTCTCCATTATAACTTCGGGTTCTTTTTAGCCCGTCGGTTCGCTGAAATTGCAGAGGGGATCACTAACACCGGTAATATCTATATCGGTGGCATGATTACATGGCTGGCCCACTCCCTAGGTCATACGGAGCAGATCCACCAGTTAAACCCGATCAAGGAAAATCCCTACCTCGACATGACTGCCCTGAGAGCTGCTAACTTCCTTAGACACTATCAAAGAGGGCACAAAGAGAAGTTTGTTTGGTGTGTTCGAGAAATTTCATGGTGCTACTTGCCTAATGCCTATGTTAGCCTCACCTACCAGGAGCACCCAGACGGCCGGAACCCTTGGAGGATCCCCCTTGACCACATCCCACTACAGGAGAGAGCAGATTCAGAGAAGAGGGTTGTGCAGATGGTCAACCTAATTTAGCAAGCAGGCGGCCAGGCCCAGCATCCACCAGCCCCACCACGACATAGCTATGCTGGCCCCCCCCCCCCCCCACCTCCACATTCGACATGACCCCCCTGATGAACCGATTTGATGATATGCATCTCTATAACCAGCAGCGGTTCGACAGGATAGAACATTCACTTCGAGGACTCTGCTCTGATGTTGATTTGGTACAAAGAGTCCAGTGGAGGGAGCACAGGAGCAATGTTGAAGCTGGGACGGTTCAGGGATTCCCGAACCATCCTAACTGGCCACCTATATACGACCCTAACATTGAGCCCACCTCTTACCCCTATCAACCGTTCTTTGACCAGTACTATCCTAGGTACTGGGGACCCGGTCAGTAGAGATCGGCTTCGCTCCTTCCTCTGCTTTGTATGGTTATTTGTCCCGGGACGGGACAAAAAATTGGTTTGGGGGGAGGATTTATGTATTTTTGTACTTTTTGCTTAGTTTTTTCCTTTTTTTCTGCTTTGTTTTCTTTATTCTTTTTCTTTTTCTTTTTCCTTTTTTCTTTTACCTTTTTCTTTGGAGATTGGTTTGTTCTTTTCCTTTTTTCAGGATATAATTCGAGCGGGATGTATTATTGATTCAGTACTTAGTTGGACCGCTGTTATGAATTGATATCGGCTTGGTTAGGTCATTCCAACTTCTCCTTGGTTTTCTTTTTGTGTGCTTAGTTAGCTTTAATTGCTTTCTTAGTTTAGTTTTATTGCTTTCTTAGGACTGTTACATGGTTTGTACCATTCATTAGGAATGGGAGTTTACATGTGACCAAAAAGATTGTACTGTTTTCTTACGTTTAATTTTAGAGAGAATTGGCTCAATGGATTATTCGTGTCCCAGTTGAGTTTTATTGTCGGAATTGACTACTTCTGTACCCCTGTGCTTATTTTGAAAACTGTATGACTCTTGACTGCGGATGGATCCACATGTGTGATTTGTTGGCTATGACTTGAATTTGATTGCTTGATTTCCTTTTATTAGTCAGCTCTTCTCAACCATGCTTGGGTCTTGGACTTGAACTGTGTTAACGGGATGATTTGAGCCACTTTTGAATATAAATTCATTCATATTTTCTTTTCATGTGCGCTTAGTTCCTGGTGCAATTATGATCTTGGGTTTGACTTTGGATTCTAGTAGCTTTAATTGTGGATTTTGTGTATGTTGCGCATGATAAAAGGCTCTCATTTCTTCTTTTGAGCTTCAGAATTTCATTTCCCACATTTAAATTTTCCCTTGATCCCATGTTTTGAGCTTTTATCCCTTTCATTTTTATTTTAGCCACATCACAAGCCTATTAGCCCTTTTACATAATGCATTATATGCCCAAACCTGGTTTGGGGGAGTTTGAAGTGGTTGTGATGTTGTTAAAATAAAGTTTTGAAGGGTGTTATGGAGGATTGATGGTGAAATAGTGGTAATGTTATTAATGAAAGTTAAGTTATAAAGTTTCACATATAAGGCTCTGCATACCAATGTCTAGGCTGTTGTAGTTAATTAAAAAGTCATATTTTATTCATGGCCTAGTTATGTATGTGTGATGATTATGTTTATTGTTTATTGAATTCTAAGCAAAAACAAATCATTAAGAGTCGTGAAACTATGTTTTATTATGCATGAAAAATAAAGTGAAAAAAAATATTTTTATGAAAGCATAATAAAGTTGGAAAAAAAAAAGAAAGAAGTTTAAAGTTTGTGAAATAGTGGTTGATGATTGAATTATGAGAAGTATGGTGTCGATGTGAAAAATGAAGAAAAGTTTGGTTTGATTTGGTTGAATCGGATGTTGGGGAATGTTGATGATTTTCCTCGATTTTATATGCATATACCCCGCATTCCATCACATTATCCCAAATTTTTATCCTACCCATCACCCTAGCCACGTTACAAGCTTATTAAAGTCCTTTTTTATCTTCGTGCACATGCTATGGTTATTGTGAAGTGAATCCTTTGTCAAGGTCGTAGAGTATTAATTGCATTCCGAGTCGACATTTAGGATGAGTGGATACCCTCAAACACTTGCATGAGATGTGAGATGTGGGTTTCGGGTTCTCAAAATTGCATTTAAACACATTTTGCATTGCATTCCACATTTGGTTGGGAGGTGAGGGTTAGAGCTTCATTGTTATAAGCTCATCAGTAATTGTGTGGAGTGACAACCCGTGAGCTACTCTAGTCATCGATTCATTAAACTTGCTTGGTTGGTTTTGTTTGACCCGTATTTAGGAAGGACGGTAATTGGATGCTTGATTGGCTGGCCCTGATCCATGTGTCTTCGGATGTTCTTTTGAGTTATGATGCTTACTTTGTTTTAATGGGGTGTAGTCAATTTCGTTGTGTTTTGCTCGGGACGAGCAAAGGTTCGGTTTGGGGGAAGTTGATATACGTGTTTTATGTTGTGTTTTTCCCTCATTTTCGGTTGATTCTTGTGCTAAATAGTTAAGTTTATGGCTTTGTTTTGATTAAATATCGTATTTCGATGTTAAGTTATGTTATGGAACGGTTTTAGCTTCTTTAGTTGACTTTTAGAGCCTTTTACAGTTATTTTATACTTTTTCGGTTATTACGCGTGGTTTTTGGTTTTGTTTATATCTTACAGGAGCGTAATAGAGTGTTATGAAGTCATTTGAAGCTAAAACGAGTCAAAATATACTTGCCTCGGGATGCATGCCAAGTTACGAGAAGCTACGAGCAAGATTTGATGAATCGAGCGAAGAAATAAGAAAGATCGTCAAAATATAGGCATGCAAGCAAGATGCGGGCGCAGCCCTTAGTCACTATTTTGATCTATGCGCCCGCATCATAGATCAGAGAGCTCAGAAGTCCCAAACCGTGAAGGCTGCGGGCGCAGGTCATTCCTCTATGCGGGCGTAGGTCTTCGTTTTCTCGCCTCGATTGACTTCTCCGCGCGGTTTGTCTTCATGGGTTTTATTTTAATAAAACCCAAATACTATATATATAGATTGTAAAGGGGGGAACGAACCTATCTAGTTTTTATCATATTTTTAGACCTAGGATTCCAAAATTACTTTTTCTCTCTAGAATTTTAGGGTTAATTACTTTGTTCATGAATTCAAGCTTTCAATCAATGCAATTCAATCTATATTTTGGTAATTTCTTTCCTTATACTTTTCAATCATTTTAATTTCATGTTTCTCTTTAATTTCTTAGTTTTTAGTCTAGATTAATTAGTTTTGTTGTTTATATTCTTAATTTAGTTTTATTAGTAATTAATTTAGTTTTAATTAATCTCTTGTTCTTGATCATGTTGTTTAAATTCAATTTTACTTTTGTTCCCTTAATTATGAGTGAGTAGTCGTTTTCTCTAGGGTTAGGGGATCTATGATCATGACTTGAATTTAAATTAAGTTTTCTAATTAGTTCTTGGCTTCTAATTGAATTCCTATTATTGATTTCTAGCGATTGCAATTAAATTGTGGCCAGATTTAGTTGTAAGTTAGGTTATTGTTGAAAGTGAGGCCGAGAGGTAAGATTACCACAATTAGACCACTGAATAATAGGCAAAAACGAATTTATGCGAGCGAGAGCCGGTAAAGGAGTTTTGAGGGAGTCTAAGTTCGAGAGAATTAGTGAGCCCTAGTTCAATGAACGCCAATGAATTGGTTAGTGAGCGTTAATTTAGTTTGTTGATTGATCATAGTGAATCGATAGCCCTAGTTTTCCATTAATAGAGTTTAATCGTTAATTTCCCGTCATTTCCTTAGTTTTATTCTTAGTCTTCTTAGTTCTAGAAACCATTTACCGAAATTTCCACCAAGACCCATTACACGCTTTAGGCTTTTTAGAGCTAGTAGGATTTAATAGCTTCCCTGAGAATTCGATACCTACTTCCCTAGCTATATTAATTAGTGTTGTTCGGTTATTTTTGAGAGGTGTGCGACAACCTGTTCATTTTCGACCGATAAGCTTGTGTAATGTCTCCTACAAAATCATCTCGAAATGTTTGGCAAATCGTCTTCGAAAATTTATTAATAGCACAATTAGTAACAACCAGTATGTCTTCATTCCAGGAGAAGGATCTTGAACAATATCTTTATTTCTAATGAAATCCTGGAACACGTGAGACAAACCACAAAGGGGAGGAAGATAAGGCAGTGATTAAAACGGATATGAGTAACGTCTACGATAGGGTTGACTGGGATTTTCTTAACCTAGCTCTGGAACATATTGAGGTTCCAAATAATTTTTCGTTATCTGACAATGGAATGTGTTTCCACTATCTTTTACTCGGCTTTGCTCAATGGTACTCCCCTAACGAGAGTAAGGCCAGTCTGTGATCCGTCAAGGAGACCCTTTCTCCCCGTACTTGTTTCTCATCTATATGGAAACCCTATCAAGCAGTCTTACCCCGCTCACTATAAATTGAGTTGTCAAAGGTATTAAGTTAATAGGGGCAGTCCAGCAATTTCACATCTTTTCTTTGCGGTTAATGCAGCTTTCTTCTTTGAAGCTACTAAAGAGGCTTGTTGGAAGATGAAAGGACCTATAGATGATTTATGTAAAGCGCCTGGCCAAATTGTTGATCTAAGAAAATGTTTGTTGATGACTAGTCCAAACAACCCTTATTCCAAACGAATGGATATGGAAGAGATTTTAATATGGCACTATCGGAGACCTTCGGGGCCTACTAGGGAGTTCCTTTTAACTTTGGAAGTTTGAAGAAACAAGCCTTTTCCTATGTCATTCATAAGATGGAGGAGAGGATGAACAATTAGAACACTATTTTTCCTTTCTTTTTCTAATAGCCTTACTTTGATCAATTCGGTTCACTGTAGATTAAGGAATCATGTCCTTTCGGTTTTTAAGCTGTCAAGCTCCATGATTAGTAAAATGAATAGCCTGGTGGCTAGATTCCTCTGGAAAAGGTGCTGCTAGCAAGGGTCGGATTCATTACTAAACCTAAAGAGGGAGATGGTTTGGGAGTTCACAAGACTGTCAAAATTTTGGGTTTTGCGGAGACTAGATTTGAACCCGTGACCTCAAGGTTATGAGCCTTGCGAGCTACCAACCTACTCTACCATGCGCCGAATTAAGGGATGGGTATGAATGACCAAACAAAAATGAAATGTGCCCTCTACCATATCTGTACAAATTGAGAATAACCCATTTGCACACAATGGTAAAGGGTTTCTCCTTTAATAATGCTCTGTTGGCAAGCCAAGGATGGAGGATCATCATGAACGGAGATCAACTCTCGTAATATCCCACATTTTCACGTATTTAAACAAAGTGTTTTTCTATTTTATGCGTATAATTTTCGTATTCTATTCGTATAATTTTAATATTTTTATTGAAAATTATGTTCAATAGAAGTATTAAATAAAAAGAAAGTAATAAAGATATAATAAATAATAAAGTTTTGGTTAAAAATAGTTATTTATGTTCTTAAATAATATTTTTATGACTACAAATATTTTAAGACCATCTAAAAATAGATTTCAAAGGTTTCCTAATTTACTTAGGAGTATTTATGGGCTTCACCAAAATCCTACTTTGGGGCCTACAAATACCCTACAAAACCTAAAATTCCAACTTTTCATGATCATACTAGTCAATTAGGATTCCAAAAATCTAGAGAGAAAAGGGAGAAGAAAAAAAAAGGTTGCAAATTCCACAAAAAAAAAATAATAAAATAATTCAGTAGGAAATTTCGAAAAAAAAAAAACTTTTGTGCCTCGGATCCGCGCCTAACCGGACCCACCGCCGGCCACCTACTGCCGCCGCTGCACTTCCTCCCCAATTCTTGGTATTTTCGAACTCTTTGTAAAAAAAAAAATTCTCCTTCTTTATTCTTGATTCAATCTTGCAAATTCATGTTTATAATTATGTCTAATCATGTTTTTATAAGTTTGATCATGTTTTGATATAAGTATGAATTGTTTTAAGGCATGAATTAATTTTGTTGTTCATGAAATTATAAATTAGGGTTTGAAAATTTATGAAGTTATAATTTTATGAATTTTTGTGTTCTAAACTTTAATAGTACGATCATAGATTATTATTGGATGAATTTATGATGATGTTATTAAGTTTAGATTGATTTTAAGGGTTTTACACTTATTTTATAAAGTTGTCCAAATTTTATAATCGTGAATTTGAGTTGAATAAATATTATAAACATGTTTTGGCTTATGAAAAATTGTTTTAAAGCCTAGATTGACTTCATAAATATGTTAGTAGGTTGTAGAAGTGTTTTGGCATGAAATCATGATGTTTTTATAAGTTTTTCATGACTTTAAAGTTGATGAATAAATCTGAAATTTTAATAAAAACAAGTTAAATTGAGTTTTAAGTGTCCAAATTGTACAGTATGATCACACAACAATTCTACATTGATCTATATAAATTTTAGTATGTTTTATGATGATTAAAAGTGATTTTAAGCATGTTTAACATGATGTCCAGATCTTATAAATTAATTAATTAGGCTTTTAAAGTATGTAATTAGCATAAATCGATCATATAAGTTAAGTAATGCATTGTATGATTGATTTGTGTCGTTTTTGGAAGTTTTCAAGGAGTTTTGATAAAGTTAGATTGCTGACCACTTTTCTAAAGTGGCATAAAATTCTTATTAAGGTTTTATAAAGCATAATTAAGTCCCGGAAACTAAGTAGAATTGCAATAGAAAAGAAAAAGTGAAGTATGGAATTGAATAAAGACCATATAAGGAAGTTTTGGACAAAGTTTCCAAATTTAGAAGTTAGTTATAGTTGTTGTAGAATTTAGTCAATAAGGTTTTAATTTAGTTCGGTTTTTCCTTGTGTAGGAGACTTTGAATTAGTCCACTTCTAGAAGTTGTGGCGGGGCACAGTTATTATACAAGGTACATATGTACTAAAAACAAACATAAGAGTTAGAATGCATGCTTGAGAAATTCTTGATTACATGAGATCTTGTATGCCGGTGTGGAATCATGAATTTATATGCATGGCAAGTTTGTTAGCAACATGTTTTTAATGTTTGATGACATTCCATGTTAAATAGAAAGTTTAATTTTTATAAGCTTGAATTGGAATGTTACGATCAATTTTATTTGGCCAATAGTTTATTGATCAAGGAAGAAAGTTATTTTTAAGTTGATTAGTTACTTAATCAACAAGAAAGGTAGTCGTGAATTTTTGTTCACATGTTTAAAAGAAACAATGAGCAATTATTTTATATATAATACCACTCACAGTTTAATGTGTGGTCAAGGAGAAAGCAAGTTGTTAGCCACTCACAGTTAATGTGTGGCGCAGGAGGTTTAGTTTATTTAAAGGACACGGCTAAATTTAATTTTGAGTCACCTTAAGTTGAAGATAATGAAATTGACTTACTTGATTTGGATGCATGTTTTATTTATATATGTGATGTTGCATGAGAGTCATAACATTGTAAACCTGTTAAATCATGTAAAGTGTAAGAGGACTTGCATCAAAACTCTTGGAACATATATACCTTGAGTATGAATAATGGGGGGAGTCATATGGAACAGTAATCTATGACTCCTAATTGGAGTACAAGACGTTGTACTCTTATATATTCTTTTAATGCGCTGAATATCCGTCACTTTAAGTGACATAGTAATACCTTTTGGGAGTTGCTCCCCAAATGGTGCCCAATAGGGCGATAATTTTTAGGAGGAAACCCGTTCGATGCAGGATCCATAATTATTAATATAGTAATTAATTTAATTGATACCGTGTACAGGAAAAAGAGTGTCAAAGGTAAGTTGAGTGCATGTTTTATTTCTTATTGTTCTTGCATAAGTCTTTAGTAGTTATATACTCAGCTTTGCTGACTGTTTGTTTGTGTGCATGGCTTTGTCTTGGACTTGGCCCTACGATGACCCACCTGTGGTGAGTAGTTGTCTAGTAAAAGGAAAGCTGCAAGTACAAGTGGGCATAAGTCATTTCATAGGGGATGGGATGGAGTGAGAGCGCTTGTTGTGGTCGTAGTTTTGCTTTATTTTAATTGCTTATGAAGACTAATATTTATTTTGGTTGTTTGGATTTTGAAAGACTTTTAAATATTAGTTTTGGTTTTGGTTTAAAGGGTCATTCATATGGTTCCGAAGTGTAATAAGTTTAAAGTTGATTTTAATTTAAAGTTGTTTGAAGTTTAGTTTTATAATGTTTGGGTTTTAAAGACTTCCGCTGTAATACTTTGATAAATGCCTTAGCCGTTATCACGGTGGCGGTAATACTTTGTTTTTTTCCTATTTAGTAGTTTTAGTAAATATAATATTTATTAATTTATTATGTTTTCCGGAAAAATGAGAAGTAGGAAGTAGGGAAAATCCAGGGTGTTACAACTCTTGTCTCAGGTCTACAAGGCTAAGTATAATCTCAGCGAGGAAACTCTTATGAACAGGACTGCAAGAGTAAGAAAGGAGGCTCCTGGGTTGGCATGGGGCCTAGAGATACTTGCTGAGGATTGGTCCTGGATTATTGGGAATGGTTAAAAGGTACTTTTAAATCATGCTTGGATAGAAGGGAAGAAACCTAGGGTTAATGAAGGGAAAGAGGAGATTTTTAATTCCATAAAAAACTACAGGGTGAGCGCAATCTTATCCAATTTGGAAACATGGAACGAAGATCTCGTGAAAGATGGGTTCAAAGAAAACACTTGCAACTTCATCCTAAGGATCGACACCTCTGTCAATGATGCGAAAGATCTCATTACTTGGAACTTGACAAGGAATGGTCAATATATTGTGAAGCATGGGTATAAGTTCTGGTGGAAACATAAGGAAGAAAGCACCTTAGTAAACTCAAGGCCTAGGAAAGGGGTTAGGACAAAGACGCTCCCTTGGAAACTTCAAATTAGTGAAGACCTATAAATTTTCATTTGGAAAGTTCTCAAGTGTGCGCTGGCGGTAAGGGAACATTTGTTAGAAGGGGTATAGACGTCAAGAAAAATTGCCCATACTATGAAAGATTTAAGGAAGAAGATGTTCCTGAGACAACGACATATTTGCTAAGAGATTGTGACATTGAGATGCATGTCTGAAAGGGCATGTAGCTTAGGATCAACACCACGAACCAGAAAGCTATTCCAATTGAAGAATGGGTTGTGAACTAGACCAAGTATTTGGACACTCGGAATACAAACGACTTTAATAGAGTTGCTTACTTCGTCACTACCCTTAAGGGATCATAGTGGGGGAGAAATGAGCTAGTCTTCAGAAATAACTACATTCCCCCTGAGCGAGTCATAGATATTGGTTAAAAAGAATACTTGTCGCAGCTTTGAGCCTACGACGGGACTCCATAGGGTCTTGACCAATCTGGGCTCAAAACTATAGGTCCTTCAGGGTTCAACACGCATAAGAAGACTTCTTTTATCATAGGAGATCATCACTGCCAATCCCCCATTTTATTAACTAAGGCAAATTCAAAAAAAGGATGGAATAAGGCCGAGGAGGATGAGTTATAGGATGGGAAATGAAAGATATGACCTTGTGGTCCAAGGCTATTAGAGGATTCATGAGATGGATAATACTAATGTCAGCTAAAGATAGTTAGATCAGGGATCAATCCGAGAAGGCTTATGTTGAGGGCTTTCTGCACATCAGCATCAAAATTATTGGGTGAGCTGGCGCTAGTGGGATTCTGGATGATACCAGAGGCCATATTAAAGATCGAAACATCACAAAGTCCATATATATAGTCATATAGAGTCTGCTTGTTAACTTTCATTATTGTGCCTCAGTTTGGTGCTAGATGGGGTTTCCCATCCTTGCGCATTGTCAAATAAATAAATAAATAAGCAAAAGAATTTGCCAGTCGGACCCACCTCACTTTTCTTTATTCTTTACCTGGTTTTTTGTTCTGAAGGATCATTCTTTACTTGTATATGTTTGTCTAACACATAAAATAAAGAAAGAATATCAAAGTTTGTCTAATACATTTGTTTGTCTTTTTTGAGGAAAATACTACCTTAGTCCTTTTTTAGTCACAATATTTGTTTTTTTAGAAGTCGCAACTTATAATATTAATATTTTGAGTTTGGTATAATAAAAAATTTATACATTTGAAAAGTATATATTAAGACGAATCAAATAAGATCTCATATAACTATCCTTACATATTAACCAGTAAATTGGGTCAAAGTTACAAGATGAACAATACAAAAGGTCAATTTGTAGCAAATAAATAAATAGTGAATGGAGTACATATGGTTGTCCGATACAATGATATGTGGAACAAATACATGAGCATGAATAAGGAAAGAATATCTAATCCTTCCTATCTTTTTTGTGGACAAAGCAAAGAATAATATTATATACTTTTTTACACTATACGCTAATTAAGTACTCAACATCTTTCTTATATTTTATCAGCCAAAGAAGTTCAATCATTCATATATAGTATATTTAGAGCTCCAAAGTTGTCAACGCTAGTGCAAGTTATTTAATCTATTATACAAGAAGTAAATTAAACTAATGGTATGTTTTGAACATTTTTATTGTTCTTTTATTTAGCTAATGAAGTCACTCTAAAATTATTTAATATACTTCTCTCAAAAAAAAGTTATTTAATATACTAATATTTTATTTTATTGTTTTTTTCAGGAGGCTAAGCGTACCACAAATTGGCAAATACAGCTTGGTAGGTATGACAAAATTGAAGAAGTGTATTTTGCTTACACTCAATTAGGGGTGCAAGGAATCGGGTTCCGCATTGCTGATGCTATTAACAACAAGGCAATCCAAAGTTTTGGCCTCATGGTATTTTAATTAATCTCATGCTCTAATTCACACTTACTATGGTCCTATTTACTTTTCGCATTACAAAATTTTAAGTTCTTATAATTTTCACTTTAAAAAAAAAAAAAATAATAATAATAATAATAATAATAATAATAATAAAATCGTCTTACATACACTTCAGTGAAAGAAAACATAATGTATCATTATGACTTTCACGGTTACACTGTCTCCAATATAATACACGACTTGGCCAGAAATATATTCAATTACATACGAATAAAACTAATAAAAATTTGATATCTTAAATATATTTTTAAAATGAATCTAAATGATGTGCTTTTGGTATTTATAATACTAATTTTTAGTCAAAGATTTGGAAAGTTGACTACAAAAGTCAAAACATAACAATAAAAAAATGACAAACTCTTAAATGCGGCCTGCCACATAGTAAATAGTGGTGTGGCAGGCCCAATAAGTAAAAGAGTCCAAATATTTTTAACCTTTCATGTGCTATGTTTTTCCTTTATTTTTTTTATTTTAATTTTAAAAGATTCTTCCTTCTTAAATTTCAATACTCCTATGACCGCATTCACCCAATTTTTTCCTATTTTTCTTCCCCACATCCATTATTTAAATCTTTTATTCTTCTGCTCTATAATTTCATCATTTTTTTGCTTGGTTTTAGTTTTGAATGATCTTGATTTACTTTCTATCATTTTTATTTTTTTTAGCACAAAGTTATTTTTACGTCTTTTTTTGGGGTAGGAAATCAAAGTTATCTCGCAATTTTTTTTATTAATTTGTGTTTATTTTGTTTGACGAGGTTACTTAACTTTTTCAGGGATTACTAACAGCCCAAACTTTTGTTGAAGGGGTTACTTAACTTTTCTAAGGGTTATTTATCTTTGTTGCAAGGGTTACCAATCTTTGTTGACGGGGTTACTTGACTTTTTTAGGGGTTACTAATCTTTGTTGAAGGGGTTACCTAACTTTATATGGGGTTATTGATCTTAGTTGGAAGAGTTACTTAATTTTTTCAGGGGTTACTAATCTTTGTTGAAAGGGTTACTTAATTTTTTCAGGGGTTACTAATCTTTGTTGAAGGGGTTACTTAATTTTTTCTGGGATTACTAATCTCTGTTGAAGGGGTTACTTAACTTTTTCTTGGTTTACAAATCTTTGTTAAAGGGGTTACTTAACTTTTACCGGGGTTACTAATATTTGTTGAAGGGGTTACAGGTTACTTAACTTTTTCTGGGTTACTAATCTTTGTTGAAGAAGTTATTTAACCTTTTCTGGTCAATAATATTATTAGCCATCACATAAAGTTACAATCTTCAAATTAAAGCTCTGTATTTTTCAATCCCTCTAATTGCAAAATTAAAACCCCTTTTCAGTTTTCACTTGATATATACCCAAATTAACAAAAACCAACTAAATTTCTCAATTTCTTTCTAACCCTATCATCACTACTTAATCAATTCACTTTAATCATCATTGTTTCATTAAAAAAAAAAAAAAGAAGTTATCGTCATCATCAACGAAACTTGAAGAGCAGTTCCATGGGAAAAACATCAGCGTTGTGTTGTCCGTAATGAAACTCGTGCTGTTAGCAAAAAATTGTTGTCAATGGAGTCGTAGGTTTTAGGCTAAAGAATTAGAGAAAGAGGCTTAAGGAAGTAAAAATGGTGGGTGTTGGGATAGAGACAGATTTATTTCAGTTTTTTTTTTTTTTTTAAATTTGATTAGCTATTAACGGAGTTAATTAACAGTGGTGGCCACACGGTTTTCTTGTGGTGCAGCATGTTGTACGTAAAATACGTTCATAAAAAATGAGCGGAGGGAATATTTATTTAAAATTGAAATGAAGGAAAGCGCCCAATTTTAAATTAAACAAATTCCATGCGAGATTGCCAGTATCATTCGTCTATTTATTATTATTAATTTATATTTTTTGTTGAGAAGAAAAAGAATTTTATTCAATACTAATAGCCAAAAAACACTTACAATCAATTTTTAAAAAATGTAAAATCTCAAAACAAATACGCAATAACTTAAAAACAATTATATCACAGTTTTAATTAAAAATATTCGTATAAAAAATTTCATCTAAAGTAATACAATATGTGAGTTCGCTCTGATTTGGTATGTCATCCGCTGATGCATAATATGGCTTTACGTGCTATAGCATCTGGATTAATTGACCGATGCGTGAGAGATTTATGATATGATCGTTTCTAAAATTAATTACTGATATGGCTTGTAGACTTTAATGATACCTACAGTGACTCCAAGATATATATATTTCACCTCTTACTTAATCATTTTTCAACACTCTGTACCATGTAGTGCTATGTGTGGCTTTCGGTAGCCTTAAAATGCAAAATTAAGGTTAAAATTTTGTAAAAATTAAGGTTAAAATTTTGTAAAAATTAAATTATAAAGTTAAGTTGAGAAAAAAACAGATCAGTTTAGATAATGTTAAATAAAATAAACTAGATCAGAAATTCAGGTCACATGAACTCACTTGCATAGCTTTAACATTGAGAACGACTTAAGGTGGTGGCCGTTTGAGAAACGGCTATCAAAATAACGGAGCTCACTTAATAATATTCAATTTTTTTGCAACCATTATAAATAATTAAAAAATAATTTCAAGATTTTTTTTATTATTAAAATTATTTCTAACTTTTACCTTTTACAACCATATTCTAGAAATCTAGAATTATTGTTAAAAAATATAAAAATAATTTGTTGAATATAGCTTATTTTTCATAAAATAATATAATTTTTCAAGTGTTCCCATAAATTAATTGGACAAAAATAGACGACATATAATCGACATTTAATTAATAAAACTTTGGCAACTGTTTCGCTCGTTTGAGATGGCCGCCCACGATTCCAAGAATTTCCCCTTCCTTAAGCTGAAAATAACCTTATATCACCAACGACCACCCTCATGGCCTCATCCAAGTTATTAATACAAAAGCTCATACATTTATTTAGCCTTCAAAAATTTATTTATTTATTTATTTATTTTTTGACAAGAGCATGTTAAATTATAGTGTAAAATATTACTAAGAGCCTATTTACTTCAGCTTAAATTCAGTTCAGCTCTTCTTTTGTTTTGCTAATCATTAATCCTTCATACAAAACTTTCAGTTTACTTCAGCCCTAATCAGTTGAGTTTAGCTGTTTTCGGTTGAAGTAAACAAGCCCTAAACCTTTAATAAAAGTTATTGTTTCTCTGATTTTGTAACTCCTTTTGCAGCATTACAACTTTGCTATGAAGCTCAAGCCTCATGAATATATAACAAAACTAAGCAGCATAATATCTTCAGAACCGCAAAAGGCTATAAAATTATTGAAGATACACACTAACTTATTACCACAAGGAAAATCTGGAAGAGATGAATTGCAAAACAAAGTGAAGGAAGACCCAAAGCTTTCTGAGAAGTCGATTGAAGTTCAAACATTGGATGATATAATCGTCGAAATATATGGAAGACCTCTTCCTGAAGAAATGAAGAAAGGAGAAACCTACATTCTCACTGACATTGGGGTCGTTGTGAAGGAGGTAAGTCTTTTTTTTTTTTCGCTCCTTTTTTCATTTCAAAATTGATGATAAATATATAAATATCACTCAACTATATATTTAAGTTGGAAATAATTGCCTACTATTTTCACTTATTTGATATAATGTTTTGGGGTTTTCTAAGGTGTATTCATGGGTTTTTGCATTTTCTAAGTTGTACCCAATTTCTTTTGAAATTCTCAGTCATACCCTCTCACCTAATTTTCTAAGTTGTGCCATTTGTAATTAATTTTCCATTGAAAATATTTATTAATTTTGTTTTGATTAATTCTATTATTGTAATTAATATTTAAAAGATTTAGATTTCTCTCTAAGAAAACTTTAAAAGAGTATGATTGAATAAAACTAACCACATTTATAACTTAAAATTAGTTAAAACGGGCATAACTTAATAATATTGGTTAGCTTAAGAGTACTACTGAAAATTTCAAAAAATATTGAATATAACTTAAAAAACGCAAAAATTTATGGGTACACCTTATAAAAATCCTAATTTTTTTTTTTAATAAATTATGTATGTAGTTAATGTTAGATATGTCAAAGAGGTCGAGTTGTGGTCAAATATTATATAATCACCATCCGTAAAAGCATTTGGTGACACTTACTATATTATTGAGTCTTTATTTACTTTTTAATTATTTCAAAATATATATTTATACACTTACTCTGTTCTATATTAATTGCAACACTTACTATTTATACGTTTTTTAAGAAAATAATTAGAGAATGTAAATGAACAAATTAGTCAAAATAAATTTAACATAAACTAGAGGAAAACTAAATGTTGTCGTTGTAGAAAACATATTTCACTAATGAGTTCATTTACATTTTGTAATCACCTTTTTAAAAAGTATACCAATAGTAAACGTTGCATGTAAATAGTAAACGTTGCAATTATTATGAAGCAGAGAAAGTATACTTTTTTCGGTAATTATGTTCATTCGTGAAGACCAAAAAAAATAATTTAGATACTCTACAGGAACTCAACCCACCAAACGTCCACTGTTATAAGGCAATGCATGCAACTATACAAGTCAAGCACCGATAAATTCAAGTTGAAGGCATGCAAATTATTTAAGTTATAGATGTCAGTATGTCAGTGAAGAGTGACATATAGTTCAATAAGTTAAGATTTCTCTTTTAATTCAGTAATTATTTCAGGAGAACTGAAATCAATTTCATCTCCACCTGAAAATGACTTAGCCATCTCGGAGTTTAAAGGCCGCCGGACTTGATATTATATTTTCTAAATGAAATGTGTACTTCTAATTCAATTATAGAATCAAATGTTGTCGCCTAAGTTATTTGGTACAAACTCTAACATACCACGTACTTTTTGTTCATCAGCTGTATTTTAAACCAGAGACATTACAAATGTGGGGTAAAAAGTCGAATAAACTTCAACATCAAAATTTGTCTGTGGAGCTTGAAAGGTATGGTTATATAAAAGAAATTATGATTGCTTATGAGGACAAGGTAGATGATCGCCCAGTTGGGTACATTTGTGGAATTGGGTTCGTCATAGTTGATGCACTAGGAAACCCAACTACTACTGAATGGATTGGCAAAAAGGATGCCAAAAGCCACAAGGTAATGATTTTCAGTAAATCAATATTTATTTCCAGAAATACTAGTTTATTAATTATTGATAGGTTTAATATAAACATATTAATGCCTATTTAAATAATATCACCTCGTAAATTCATTATATTTGGTATGAACCAAATAAATGTACCACCGATAAGCGTATTTGTATTTACCAAATTGGCAATTGATATGCTAACAAATATATCTACAACTTTTAAACTTGTTTTTATGTACTAAAATATCACTTGATATGCATATTATGTGATAAATTGGGCAGCCCTCTTTTTTTTTCATAATTTTGAATCTATATATTGGAGTAAACTGCAATAAATTGAAATCAAAACTAAGTAGACAAAATTTAAAGTAAAATAAAACTTAATTGAATTGAAATAACCTAAATTTAGTATGTTGAAATGAATTGAACCATGTAAACAAATTCAAAAGTGAATTGTTGAAATGAATTCAAAACCACTTAGTCACAGTGGCGGAGGCAGGATTTACCACATGGTGGGTCACCATCACCCGTCATTTTTTTGAACGGGTCTAGTTTCGAATTGATTTCAATACCAAAAATTTCTTTTACAAAAAAACTTTACGATAAAACAGTACAAGATAATCCATAATCAAATGAAATAGTACTTAAAATCCATCTTACAAGCTGAAATTGCTACTAAAATACATGTTAAAACTAGCTAAACTAATCACTGAAATCCATCTAAAATACTAATCACTGAAATTAGCTAAACTAATGTAAATATCTAATTCAACAACAAAAATAAAACTAATTTAGTTACAATCAAACATTTAAACATAAATCTAAAATCAAATTTTTTTTAACATCTAAAAGTAATTGAAACAAAAACCAAACATTTAAACATAATCTAAAATCAAACATTTAAACATAATCTAAAATCAAACTAATTGATTACCTTGATACCTTGAAGGCTTGAATTGATTACCAAGTCGATCACCAACTACGGGTCTACGACGATACGGCCTCCGGGCTAAGCAAGTGGTGGCTGTGGCCTGTGGTGCTAAGCGATTGACGATTGGTACGGCCTCCGGGCTAAGCGATTGACGATTCAGCTTGTGCGAGACTACGAGTGGTGGTTGTGGTGCTCTGGCCTCCGTGCTCGACGCCTCGACTGCTCTTGCCTTCGTCCCGATTTGCGAGTGCTCCGTGCGACGGTGCCGTGACTTGAAAAGGTTAAAAAACGTTCAATAAGTCAATAACTATGTGATTTGCGAAGGTGAGAAAGAAGAGAAGAAGAAGATACGTGAGTCTGAGTCGCCGGTCGCCACCTTGTCGCCTTATCATAGTTGTCAGAAAAGAAGAAGATGAGAGAGAGGAAAGGGGAGAGTTTTTAGGGTTTGTGTTGTTTGTGTTTGTGAGAGATAAGAGAGAGTGAAACTGTGAAACGAAAACGAGCGTTTGAAATATATATTTTTTTATTTAACTTCATTTTTTTTAGTGGTGGTGCACGTGCCCCAGTGGGACCACACGTATGGTTTTTGTTTCAAAAATATATATTTTTTGTTTCAAAAATCCATCTAAAATACTAATCAAACACGTATGGTATACCGTGTGGTCCCACTGGGGCACGTGCACCACCACTAAAAAAAATGAAGTTAAATAAAAAAATATATATTTCAAACGCTCGTTTTCGTTTCACAGTTTCACTCTCTCTTATCTCTCACAAACACAAACAACACAAACCCTAAAAACTCTCCCCTTTCCTCTCTCTCATCTTCTTCTTTTCTGACAACTATGATAAGGCGACAAGGTGGCGACCGGCGACTCAGACTCACGTATCTTCTTCTTCTCTTCTTTCTCACCTTCGCAAATCACATAGTTATTGACTTATTGAACGTTTTTTAACCTTTTCAAGTCACGGCACCGTCGCACGGAGCACTCGCAAATCGGGACGAAGGCAAGAGCAGTCGAGGCGTCGAGCACGGAGGCCAGAGCACCACAACCACCACTCGCAGTCTCGCACAAGCTGAATCGTCAATCGCTTAGCCCGGAGGCCGTACCAATCGTCAATCGCTTAGCACCACAGGCCACAGCCACCACTTGCTTAGCCCGGAGGCCGTATCGTCGTAGACCCGTAGTTGGTGATCGACTTGGTAATCAATTCAAGCCTTCAAGGTATCAAGGTAATCAATTAGTTTGATTTTAGATTATGTTTAAATGTTTGATTTTAGATTATGTTTAAATGTTTGGTTTTTGTTTCAATTACTTTTAGATGTTAAAAAAAATTTGATTTTAGATTTATGTTTAAATGTTTGATTGTAACTAAATTAGTTTTATTTTTGTTGTTGAATTAGATATTTACATTAGTTTAGCTAATTTCAGTGATTAGTATTTTAGATGGATTTCAGTGATTAGTTTAGCTAGTTTTAACATGTATTTTAGTAGCAATTTCAGCTTGTAAGATGGATTTTAAGTACTATTTCATTTGATTATGGATTATCTTGTACTGTTTTATCGTAAAGTTTTTTTGTAAAAGAAATTTTTGGTATTGAAATCAATTCGAAACTAGACCCGTTCAAAAAAATGACGGGTGATGGTGACCCACCATGTGGTAAATCCTGGCTCCGCCACTGTATATATAAATATTTATTTTTAAACTATTGGTGAAAACTATAGATTAGATTAATTCATGGAAAATCTTATTAAAAAAATATGATTAGATGAATATGGATTGCAAATATGATTAAAACAGTATAGTTTAGGTGTTAGTTATTTATTTTTAGTAAAACTATAATGTAAAAAAGACTATTATTTATTATGGGTGACTAAGATTAGTCATTTATTGACAACCAAAAAAACATGAATATGTGAACTCCTAATTTATTAGGATATAATAAATCTGTTGTTGGGGTGATAAAAAATAATTTCTATTGATATCAAAATTTTATTTAAATTAAAAATGGTCACAATATATTTCACATGACATCATAAATATTCTTAAATTATGCTATACTAAAAAATTCATCAACAAAAGTCAACTTTTTGCAACATTAGAGTTCTAATATTTGTGTTACTACTAATTAATGTTTACCAATAATCAATAATTGATTAATTTTTTTGTTATTATATAATTCAATTGTACGAGATTGTGTAAAATTGGATGAAATCAGCATATCATCACTATAAGTCTATAAGGTATATATATATATATATATGTGTGTGTGTATGATACTACTTCGTGATCCGAAAAGTGGTGTGACATAATTTTATAATTGAATAAATTGTAACGTATCCTATTTTTAACAAGAGGTTGAAGTATCACGCCATATAAACACAAGTACAATAAATTTTTGTATAAAAAGTGTTAACATTAGATAAAAATTTACCCACCATATAAATATGTATATAATAAATTAAATAAAATTAAAGCAAATAATAATAATTTCGGACAAAGATTATTATTTGTTAATTAATATAATTTAATCTTTTAAAACAAATTATTGTACAACTTGGTGTATTGCACGGATTTCAACGCTAGTTATTTGATACGGTTTCCTAGCTCCCCCATGTAGTTTGATAAACTTGTGATTGAGTATACAATTGTTATCTGGGTTCATTGTAGATTACTCTGAAGTTGAATGAGCATATTGTTCGAATAACTGGCACATACGAGTACAATAGCGAAGATGATATGAGTATAGAAGATTGTGTAATCACGTCGTTAAAGATACACACTGACTTCTGGAGGAGTGGCTATAAACTCTGTGAAAATTCAGCTCCAAATCAAAAATTTAGAAGATCCGAAGATTTTTCAATATTAGTGCAACCAGATGAATTCATTGAAAATATTTTCTTTACTCATAATGACACGCATCTTACTTCAATTGGGATAGTGGTAAAAAAGGTAAACTTTTTTTCCTAATCTTTGATACTTGTTTGGTTAATTATGTTCAAAGATGGCTTTTTCTCTGTTTGTGTTGGAAGACTAATAAATTTGTTATATGCGTTTAGTAACACCATTACTTAACATGGCACCATTGGCACAAACTATATACATACCCAGAGTACATTCAATTAATATTCTTGGTTTTGGGAAAGGTAATTAAACATTATTACAGTACAAAGTTTATTTTCATAATAAAAATAATCCGAAAATATGTTTCTAAATAAATCTCTTCTCTTTTTTCACACTAACTTAAAACTTCAATAAATAATTAAATATGAAGAAAATTATAGCAATTTTTTTACGTCAAAAAAATTAATTAAGAAATTATAATTGTTTTAAACTCCTCTAATTTATTTTAAATTCCAATGTTTCATTCAACAAATTTATAAAACTAGACACAATACAATTCTACGTAGTTCAATTCCCTGTTAGATGTTTATCTAATTATCTAACAGTTAGAAACAGGTTTTGCCAGATTTCTAATTGTTAGATGCTAATTTAGTATCCAATAGGTCAAAGTTGTATATACAAAAACTTTTAAGAGCATTATACATATACAAATACAAATAAATATATATACAAATACTAATACAATACATATATAAATACTAACTTTTCATCAACCAACAACACAATACTCCCACCCCCCAAATCACCACCCACACTAATGCACCCCTTCCACACACAACGACCACCACCTCCCACGCCCAAGACCGCTAACCACAGCCCACCCGTGTACCGCGACCTCAAATCACCCAAAACCCAAACCCTTGAACCCAAATCCCAAACTAGGGGTCTTCAATCAGATCGATCCGATCTGTATCCAATCCGAACCAAGTCGGATATTCGATATGAAATATCCGGGAAATGTCGATCGGATAACCGGATATCCGATGATATGAAAATATATCTATAAAGAAAAAAATTAATTTGAAAGTACTACAAAACTACTAAATTCAATGAAATAATCCGATCTAAGTGATGCAATCTGAAATATGCGTAATCCGATCTGTGATCCAACTGATCCGATCCGAGAAGCCTAAATTTTCAAGTGTTTCGGATATTTCGGATATCCGATAATGAAAAAGTGTGGTACTTATCCGATCCGAAATATTCGAAACCAAAAAGTTATAAAAATTACCTGACTTTCTCAGATCGGATCGCTTGGATCACGGATAAGATTGCTCGGATCAGATTATTTTGAACAGCCCTACCCCAAACCCATGAGGCCACGACTACCACCGCCACACCCCAAAATGTAAATCCATACCCACGAGTCCATGACAACCATCGCCACACCCTGAAGCTTAAACCCCGAGTCCCCGACCAACAATCCCCATTCCCCACCCATGGAAAACTACCAGTACCTCAACGAACCCCTAATTGAAACCCAGATTTAGAATAGGTGGTGATGGTGGTGTGTGAAGGGTTTGTGTATCGAATGGTGGTGGTGGTGGTGTTGGTGTACGGAGGGGGTGCGACTAGTGGTGGTTGTGCAATGGTGGTTGAAGTATAACCCTCCTATTTTTTTATTTTTTTATTGGTAAAGATGAAACTTTTTTTGTGAAGCTACCTATTGAAGGTGAGCTTGATAAGGAGCAAGAAATTGATAACGGAACATGATGAATTAATGATTAGACACTGTTCTACTCCACCATTTTCTTTTTATACACCATTTATTTAAAAATCATTTTTATTACTTTCTAAAAATCTTTTTATTTATTATTATTGTTGTTTATTTTTTTTTTGTTTTTAAATTGACATTAATATTATGAATGTATAAAATTTGTGCACCATTGCTTTGATTTAATTTCCTTGAGGAGTTCCATGAAAAATTAGAGTAATGGACATTAATAAAATAAAATGAACTTTTCAATAATCAAATTTCAAGTCACTATTTTTTTAAATAAACTTCATGTTTGAAATATCAAATTCAAATATCATTTTTTTTTTGACAAAGGGTAAGCATAAAGAAACACTAGTGTCGACATCGAGTGGTTTGTATATACTCCCGTCTTGCAGTAATTGCAAGATTATGAGCACTCATGACCTCCTCTCTAGAAACTTTTATACAAATGACATAATCTAGATTATTACACCAAATAAGGAAATCGTTAATTAAGTACTTTAATTCTGGTGCTGCAATTCCCGGGTCATGTAACATACGAATAAAAGGAAGGCAATCCGTTTTAACTCGAATGTTAGAGCTAAAAGTGCTTGTCATTTACAGCCTTCCATCAAGGCTATCATTTCTGTTTGGGTTGGACTGAGGGCCGAGACTATTCCATTTTCTGACTTTGGTATTGATCGATTTTTGCTCGTAAGTTTCCATCCAATACTTGAGATAGGCCTTGCCATCCTCTTTCCCTGCTTCCAAGCTCCATCCACTTGCACTTCCACGAAACTTGGACCATGATATTCTCCTTTAAACCAGGTTACACCCGACAATGGTGTGGGTGTCCTATGCCTCATTGTTTGTTTGCTTTGTTGTTGTCGTGAATGTCGCATCATCCATTCATGTTGAATATCAGAAATTCGTTCCATAATTGCCATGGGATTAATTTTTCCTCGATCAAACACTATATGGTTCCGCTGCTCCCATATTGCATATATCGGGATAAGTGTCATCCTTAGGCCTGTCTCCATGTTCGTCTCCTGTTCCGCGATATAAAGAATAAAATTCTTTAGCCAATCTACAAATCTGACATTGTGAACATTATCCATTCGAAGACCTAGCGAGGATGTTGCCCAAATATGCCCTGTAACCGTGCAATCCTGGAACAGGTGCGCGGTTGTTTCGGAGTGATTATTGCAGAGGGGGCAGTGGGCGGTTATATTCATGCCCGTCTTACTAAATTCACCCGTGTTGGCAAAGCTTCATGTAAAAGTTTCCAAGCGAAAATTTTCCACGTCGGTTTGATTTGGGCCTTCCAAATTTTCTTCCAAATGGAAGTGGTCGGGTCAAGAGACGCAATGTGATGATGAAATTGCATCCAGTATCCGGATTTGACCGTAAAGTTGCCATCCTTGGTTGGAATCCAATAAGTTGCTTGATTGCAAGAATTTCGCGGGATATGAGTGCTGGCAATTTGATGGACTGTGGTGGGGTTAAACAGGCGGTGCAACTTACTTATATTCCAAGTTTTATCTGCATGCAAGGTCCCTAATCCTTTTACTTTGATTCACTAACCCAATGTTATCCGAATCCTTTACAATTAGGACGTTGCCTACCACCCATCGATGGGTGAAAGTTTGCATGCTACCTTGAGAGTCCATTAAATCCCCAATCCCATTTGAGAAGCTTGTAGCGGCTTTGACCATGCTTCTAAATGACCAGGAAGGAGTGCGCAACTTTTTCCCCTGCCGGCAAAAGTATATTGGAGAGCCACCATAGCGGCCCTTAACAATTTTGCTTACCAGCAGCTGAGGATTATTATGAATACGCCAAGCCGATTTGAAGCACAGAGCATTATTGAGCCTGGATATGTCGCGAATACCCATACCACCATTCACTCTATGTTTCTGTAGGATCGAACTCTTTTTCCAGTGAATGCTCCGTTGTTGATACCCATTCGACCACCAGAACTTGAATAAGACTGAATTTAACTTTTTTTGGACTCGTTTTGGGATGATGAAGACAGTCATTATATGGGCAACCATTGTGGTTAATACGGCGTTGGTGATGATTGCTTTACCTGCCATGGTAAAATTCTTGAATTGCCAGGAAGAGATCTTATTTGTGAGCTTATCGACCAGTCCGTCAAACTGTCTCGTATTACGACCATCAATGTCCATTGGGCACCCTAAGTAATCCCCCATTACATTTGCGGTAGTCATACTCAAATTATTTGTTAATGCTAGCTTCGTATTTGAGTCCGTGTTGGGGCTGAAAATGACCATCGACTTTCGGAAGTTCACCGTTTCCCCAGAAATTAAATAAGGCAAAATCCTTCGATGAAGTTTCGAATAATGTTGCAAGAATTGGAATTTACCTGGAGGAAAAGTAAAACATCATCAGCAAAAAACAAGTGTGAGATTATAGGGGCGGGCCTACCAATTTTAATCCCGCTAAACAGCTGTTTTCCTTCTAATTGCTGAATGCCTTTGGACATTACTTCCATGCAGAGAATAAATAGGTAAGGGGAAAGAGGGTCGCCTTGCCACAGGCCCCGTGAGGGAAAGAACGAATTTAAAGGAACTCCGTTGACTAGGATGCGGAATGAGGTGGTAGTCACACACTCCATTACCCAATTAATCCAAATTAGGGGGAAGCCAAAACTTAAAGGCACCTGATGAAGAAAACCCCAGCGGATTCTATCATAGGCCTTACTGAGGTCAAGTTTAATGATTACAGCCTTCTTCGAACCCCATTTTTTATGTTTGACCCAGTGGAGGAGTTCGTTACAAATAATTGTGTTATCGCTCATTTGCCTTCCTGGGACAAAAGCATTTTGTTGTTCTCCTCCAATTCTTTTCATGAGTGGTTTAAGCCTTGCAATAAGACACTTTGAAATGATCTTGTACATAGTGTTACAAAGGCTTATCGGTCGAAATTCCGCGACCTTAGTAGGATGCTGAGTTTAGGGATGAGAGTGAGAAAAGTTTGATTCAATTCATGAAGAATTTTGCCCGTGTTAAAAAACTGCTGAGTTGCTTCAACAATATCATTTTCGACGAAACCCCAGTTGGTGTGGAAGAAGTCTGGTGGGACACCATCAGAACCGGGAGACTTATCAGGACGAAGAGAAAAGACCGTAGATTTTATTTCCTCTTTTGTGATCGGAGCAACCAGATTTAACCCCTCTTCACATGTCACCCTATTAAGCCCTTCGAACCACATAGTTCGGGAATTATCTTGTGATGGGATAATATCAGCAGTAAACAAGTTTGAAAAGTGAGCAACAAACTCATTTTCAATTTTTTGATCAGTTGTGAGCCATACTCCTTGGTTATCCTGAATAGTACGAATTTCATTTCGAGCTCGTCGACCTTTAACACTAGAGAAAAAACATCGAGTGTTTTGGTCTCCCAAATCATCCCTTTTCTTTTTGGCCCTTTGTTTCCAGTACAGGAATTTAATCCTAGCAATATCTTCCGAGTTCACACGCGTCTCCTTCTCGGGCGCAGTTCCTAAACCGTTATTCAGCAACCCTTGAGCATCCGCAAGTTGGTGTAGAATATCCTGCCAATTTATTCCATGTTTACTTTTTTGAACTCAAGACACCAGTTCCTACAAGCTCGTAAGCATCGTTCCAGTTTTCGATGTATGCGAAAAGGAGGAGAGCCACTAACCCGTTGTTTCCAAGAGGTGTTGCAAAGATCACAGATCTCTTGCCTATCGATACACCATGCATCCATTTTATAAGGCTTTAATTTTTTATTTTTCGGTGGCATAGTGTCCAGCAAAATCGAGGAGTGGTCACTAAGGAAAATAGGAAAGTTCCAAACTGTTGTGTCTGGGAATTTGAGAAGGAATGAATTGTTAGAATATGCACGATCAAGTTTTTCCTTAATGTAATCCGCATTGAGCCTATTATTCGTCCAGGTGAAATGATTTCCTTTGGATGGAATTTCAATTAGTTGGTGAGTCAGGAGCCACTGTGTAAACATTTGCCTTTCCGGGCAATAATGGCGACCTCCTTGTTTATGGGTCTGACTAGTAATTTGATTGCAGTCCCCAATTATTACCAAATCCCTCGTGTAGAGGCTTAGCAACATGGACACATTATCTAGGACTTCTTGTCTATTGTCAGGCACAGGAGGACCATAGTAACACAGAACATACATAATATCATTAAAATCCTTCGACACAGTACAGAAAATGAAATTGGTACAAGACGAGATTACATCGATGACAACAAACGATGACCAACATAAAAACAAGCCCCCACTAACACCTACGGGGTCAACACCAACTGCATTACAGAAACCTTTATTAAAAAAACATTTTTTCAGGCGCTCTACTTGGCATTTGGTCTCGGACAGAAAGATAAGGTCCACCACAGAGCTCTCAGCTAAATGGTGAATGAACGGAATTGTAGGTGAGTCTGTCCCTCCTACTCCTCTACAATTCCAGCTGAGTATTTTCATGGGTAGTGCATTGGCCTTATCTGGGTGGCCAAGAACCCTTTAACATCTTCAGCAACATTCCAATTTCCAAAATCATCATACACCATCATCGGGGAAGGACACATATGCTTAGGGGCCGTGACTTGTGCCTTTTTGTGAGAACTGCCCTTATGCTTGGTAACCTTTTTTCCCTTCAAGGTGCCCCCATAGTTTGTAAAACCGCCATCCATCACCACCTTATCCTTAACTTCCTAGCAAACTTCATTGAGGTCGAGTAGGTTTGTATTTTTTGTTAGACCAAATTTCTCCTGAGCGATTTTGACACGTAACTGTTGGCGCCACGATCTTTTCCTTGCACAAACACGGTTTTTCCGGGCTCTTTTCTTTTCCTTATATGCCATCTCATCAACCCTGTGTATGGGTTGGTTAACTTCGTGGGACCCCCCCCCCCCCCCCCCCCTAGACTGAGAAATCCTCCGTAGAAGAGACTGGAGAGTTGGATGGGGAGCGTGGGATAGGACTGGAGATGTTACCAGAACTGTGGTCATCTGAACTCAGTGTTAAGAAAGGATTCATTGAGGGTGGAAAACTAATAGGCCACTGATCAAGGTCTTCTATGGGAAAGTCAGTGTGAGGATTTGGAAAGGGGGTGTTATTGGGGGTTTTATAGGAGGTTTGAGCATAAGGAGGAGTGTGTGGGGAATTTTCATCCGAGGTGGTGAAATTAAACTCAAGAGCCCTGAATATAACACAACGGTTGGTGGGGGACAGGTAGGAATAGTTATTGTTGATACTGTAGACAGGATTAGAGGTGGGGCCACTTGCTTGAGTTGGTTTGTCAAAGATTCTGCTTAATTCATCACAATCATTAAAGTATTGTGTGGGTAGGGAGGAGTGACTAGCTTGTCCCATTTCGAACATGGTATTCGTAGGGTCCCCAACAAGGGGTTGCGAGACATAGTAAGCAGGAACATTACTTTTGCATGGGAGTGGAACCATAGGAGAAATATCTGGACTAAGAGGAGGGTTGACATGATAATGTAGCATACCAGTTGGAAGGAAGGGATCAGCTTGCGGGAAGTACGGGAAAAGCAATCGATCTTCCCCATTCAGGACCACGAAGACTGATATATCATCAAGTTCTACATGGAGTTTAACACCCGGTGACATGAGATAGCATTGGTTTTTATCATTGCAGGTATTTTGCAGAGTGAGATCCATGAGGTAGAAAACTAAATTAAGTAAGGAGACCAAGTGAAAGCCGTGGGTGGGTTTTTGTGGGAGTAAATGAACAGAATTTTTTGAACTTGCAAATTTAACACTTACATCCCTTAAATAGAACTTCCATAAAATCTCTGCTGAAGTTTGAAATGAGTTCGGTCCTTCCATTAATGGTAAAAGCTTCCTAAAAACCTGCAAGGTGATACAGAGATGCAAAAGAAAGTGGGGTAACAAACATTTTTTGAGAGCAAAAGGTGTGCGTGTACAGTATTGTGTGAGAGGGGACTTGCGGTTGAAACAGTTTTTGTGAGAGGGGACAAAGTGGTTTAATACTTCTGCAATTTTCCTGCCAACATGGACTTTTCCCCTCATTCGGTTGAAATAGTAAACCCAAATAAAATCCTTCTTAAATGAGTCAACCAACCTAAATACTGTATGCGAAGCTTGAAGTATTTTGTCATCACTATTATTGAATTTACTATTCATCGTCTCCCTCACGCGTGCCATGTTGAAGCCTTTTGTGGTAGTTTTAGATTGTTTGCTAGGAACCCATGGTTGCGAATTACAGCGCCTCTTCCGTGAGCATTGTCGTTTTCGCAAGCGTTTTTGTCTGCATGTTATGGTTCCTTCCAAACCCGGGGAGAATTTCCTCTTTTGCTTCCGTCGAGTTTGTTGTATTGCAGGTAGAAAGGACAAGTTAGTCTTTGGTCGTTTTGGTGCTGACATCTCCACCTCATCTCCATGCAGTCTTTGTTTATGGAGCATATGTTGAGTATGTTGAGTGTGATGATGATCCTTAGGTGGAATAGCAATGGGGTTCATACTATGTACCCCTCTCCTTTTCTATAGGCATAGTGTAGTAGGTGTTGGCTCATTTTTTGATGATTTAGTTTGTCGATGAAAGTCATTATCATCGCCATCTTCATCATCCTCATGCCTTTGTTTTCCTTTCGACCTTGGGGAACAAGGGGAGGGTTTGTGTGGCTTTCGTGGGTTAGAAGTTTGGGTTCCTGGGAACTGTCCTCCTCATCACTACTACCCTCATCTTCTTTCTCCGTGACACTTTCCAAATTAAAGAAGTTGAATTGAGATGTTCGCAGTCTTTCCACCTTTTTTAAACCAATAAGTTTATTGGTATAAAATCGGTTATTAAGAGGATCATGAAAAACCTTTCGTCCATTGCAAATAGCCTGTAGCATCTGTTCTAAGTCATTGCGTACTTGTGTCGAGGATGTTTTACATTTTGGTTCTTTGTGCCCAATTCGACTACACCGTTTACAAACTTCAAAAACTCCTTCATACTGGAAATAGACCCAAACCATGCAATCTTGATCAAATTCATAGTAATATCCCGGGATGAGTGGTCGCTGGATATCAATAACTACCTTTCCTCTAATGTGTTGCTTTGGTCCCGGGTTCAATGAAGCCTGATCAAGCGTAATAACTCTTCCTAAAAGCTTTAAAAGTTTTCTTGCCGTATGCCTTAAACCTTGTTGGAAAGGTATCCCTTCGACTCCTACCCACATATTGATTGATGTGGGGGGAGCATTTAGAACATTTAACCCAGGGAACCAAGGTTTCAAGACTATAAGTGCTCCTTGAAAATTTGCCGAACCTTTAAGCATTAAAAAATCTCTATCATTAGAGTTAGAACAAAAAAAAAAAAAAGATGGTGCTGGCGACTAATTCCACGAGGATAGGACCTTCTGTTTTCCATGAATGGTTAACCCATTCTTGTAGATTTTTTTGAGTGAATTTCCTAACATCTATGATAGTGCCCACCATAGCTAAATGATATGCTCGATCTACTGAATCCTCTTCATCATTTGGAATCACAGGACCTACTTGTGAGTGGATCTCAGAGCTAACAGAGCTCCATGATCGTGGGGAGTTACAAGAGACTGCTGGTTCTGTGTAGCTCATACTTTAGTAAATTCTAGATTAAAATTAAGGTTGAAATGTTTTTTTTTTTTCTCTAATGGAGAGGATTTTCTCCTTTAGAAACTCTCTCTCTAGAATTAATTAACTCTTTTCTGTACAAACTTCAATTAATTCAAATATCATGAATGATATGATTGTACTACTTTTTATTTGGACTTTATAGCAATAATGCACATTTTATAATCATTTTAATTACCTTATTATATGGAGTAAATCATTTCCAAATGGCTTGTGATTAATTGAAGTTGTATACGTCATTGAATTTTACAGCCACATTTTAAAGAAAGGAATGAAACGATGGGAATCGACAGTGCAAAAGAGGAAGAGCATCATGAGTGAAGGATATGCATAATTATGTAATAATCAAAGTCTAATTTATATATTACTATTTTCATGAAATTTGTAAAATTGTGTGAAAATAAACAAGAATAAGGATTCTAATGTGTGCAATTAATACTAGTTAAGGACTTAAACTCTGTTTTATATATTATTATGTAATAATTTAAATCTGATAACAGTGTGGTTTTCAAGCAAATATATCTGTGGAATATTCACGCAAATAAAACCTTAATTGCTTTTAAAAATTATTATTTGATTTTAAGTATATAATACTTGTACTAATTAATTCCCTAATCTAATTTATTTTTTACGTTTTTATTTTTAATGTTTACTTTTATCCTTTATGTTCTTTCAACAAACACGATCGTTTTCCGAAATTATACTTTTATAAGCATTCAATACTAATGAACTTATTACAATAAAAAAGAATGGGAGAGTCAAATTATACTTTTATAAGCCTACCTTTACTTGCTGATTGAGTGATTGATGTATATACACTAGCTTACACTACAAGAGCAAGTTGTGTTTGTGTGGTTATGTCATATCTATATGTAATGAGGAGAAGATCCAAAATTTCAAATCATTTTCTTCAACGAAAAGGTCAAAAAATAAGAATACATTTTGAAGTCCACAGAATCAAAATTATTCCGGAAGAAAACAGAATTTGAAACACTTATGACAAGTTCTCAATAATTTTGGAGAGAGCAGAAGAAGTTCCGATTGAAGATGAAATAATACCAACAATGATAACGAGAACACAAGCAGATACCTGCAACAACAAAAAAAAAAAAATTTGATGTAGAGTTTTTGTGACAAATTTATGCTTTTCATATAGTTTTTGTTTTCTTTTTCAGCTAAGCAAATACAGTAATACAAGTAAATGAAAAATATGTACATAAAGGAATATGAGTTAAATGGAAAAATATACAGGAGCATACACTACAAATTACATCACAAATGCTTACATTTGTGTTAACCATTAAATAGAAACATTTACTCTAAAAAAGTGATGTTACATACAGTAAAGTTAAATTGGTGGCCGGAAAGTAGCCAGATGAATAGCACCAATGGTCAATACAATTCTTAGTCAAAGCTGTATTACGGAGGACTTCGTAAGTTCGTAATGGATACTACCAGTGCTTAGTTTTGGAAATGCCGTTTGAACAAAGACAAGAAAAATGTAAGCCACTATGACTAAAATTTGTTTCTGCAGCATGTTAATCAAATCTTTGTTTGAAAAACAGTACCCAAACGGTCATTGTGTTGATGAGTGGTTGATAAAAGGATAGTTGATTGGTGTGGGGTTGTTGGAACCGAGCAATACAGTCCTTTGTAGTTTTTACTGGCCTACTAGTGGCCGGGAAGTTGGTTAGGCAGGCCAAAGGGTAAAAGGTCCAAACAATCTCGCACTATACTTCGAATTGTGTAGCATTGCTGACTCTTAAGAATAAGGTTTGTCACTTTGTCAAATATTGTAAAGGGTAATCAATTCTAGCAAGTGCCACTATTCTAACAAAAAAAAATGTCGCTGTTTACCTGTTTTACAACAGCTAGTTGCAAAAAAATAAAAAATAAAATAAAATAAAAAAAAATAAAAAAAGGGTCCTCTTTGTATGACACTAATCTGAGATGAGCCATTTTGATAAAATGATCGAGAGCCAACTTTAGCCAAGAACTCTACAGAGCATCAATAGCCTATGAAGATACATTGGGTAAAATCTGTACTATGAAAGGTGATTAGGTGAATGGAAGATAATTAGCCCCATTAATATTTTAATTGAGGGAGGAGTCCACAAAAACATTTGTTCATGGAAAGAATATAGGCCACTCTTAGCAAAAATGTCTTCTTAGTTAATCTTGTTCCAGCATCCATTGAATGCATATGGTGTGGACAAGTGGTGAGGGTAGAATAGCATACAACAACAACAATAACAACAAATCCTTATTCCAAAATCTTTTGAGGCTGGCTAGTCATAAATCAAAAGGAGGAGTTGCAGAAGTCATCTGCATATATCTTTTCCCTCCATTCTACCTTATCAAACACCAAATCCTCTTTAGACCCAAACAAGCTGATATTGCCAAACAACTGTCCTCATCCAAATTTGCTTAATCTTCCTTTACCCGTCACTTGAATATCCTTTTGTCACTTTTCTAGCCTCCTTAGTGAAGCGTGTCTCTCAGTCTCCGTCGTATATGCCTAACCATCTTTGTTATTTTCTCTCATTTATCCTCAATAGATAGATGTGTGAGTAGTAACCACTACCTTGTTTAGTTGTTCCTGATAGCCTCAATCCTTATTTTATCCTCATTGTATCCACACACGTCCAACATAGTATACACACCTCTTCCATATTCATCTTATGAACAAGACAATATCTCATGTCCCGTATAGATAATAAGAGGGTAGACTAGCATATTGGATGAGATGAGGAACTTGTGAGATTCCAAAGGGGACATGGGGTCTGGGCCATGTAATCATAGACATGGTCAATGAAACCTTTCTAGCTAAGCAAAGTTTTAGAATTCATTTTCGATGTTTTGGTGAAACTCCCCACAAGTGTGTTGTTGGTTAGGATTTCAGGGCCTTACATAGTCTTAAAGAACAAATGAATGTTAATAAATGCAGGGAAGAATAGTAAAAATGTGGTGGAGATGGACCTAGTATAGACATTCGAAGGGGCAAGTGGATGAAAAGACCCCAAACTTAAATCCAACGGGAAAACCTCATATCAAGCATATGATGGGTATATCCTGTCATGGAAAAGTCTAACAACAATAACAAACAAAAATATTTATTGACGGGGCAGTCATCTACAGCTTCTCAACACTTTAAATGCATCACCACTATAGTTCGGCAGATTATACAGCAAATACATCATTTAAAATTACTATCATGTCAGAAAGAGCGCCATAAAAATTTAAACTGTTTTGGTTTGTAGTTTCTACCACGGTAGTTTTCAATACATGAATATATAGTTGACCTTTACACCATTAAAGATACTAAAAACAAGGAAATATAGCTAAAAATGCCATGAATTTTTAGTAGTTTATTTATATCTTTCAACTGGTGGTTGCAATTTCCTGATATGTAATAATAACAAAGTATATATGATGATTATATACACACAGTACTAAGAATAATATGATGTTTATATAATAATAACATTTTATGTAATCATATTTTGAGAAATGGATTAATGGTCATTAATATTTTAATTTTAAATACATTTTAAGCTCTGTTTTTTCAGTTTTTATATTAAACTAAACACAAAACGTTCCCGATTCACTCAAGGTAGCGTTTCCCATATCCGTTTACGTCCCACGTTTCGTATCGAATTTCGTTCCTTGTATCACTGGTCTGGACATATGAGACGGAGAACTCAAGAGCACCGGTGCGAAGAGTGGAAGAGTGGGATTAGGGAGATTTCATATGAGGTAAAAGGAGACCATGACTTGGTTGAAAGGAGTTAATTAAAAAAGATACGAAGTTATTGGATTTACAAGAGGAGAACAAGGTTCTTGATCGTAGGGGATGTAGGAGGAAAATTTATGTGGATGAATACATGGAACGATCAATTTTGGTTCATTTAGCCGACCCACTTATGGGACTTAAGGCTTCGTTTGATTGATTGATTGAACTCGTGAACACATTTCTTATTTTTTTATCCAAATAAATAGAAGAAAGAAGAAACACAAGTGTTGATAGTAAAATTAATTTTATTGCATCACTTCGTTTTTGGGAAAATATATTCACTATAGCCCTCCCCTACCACATGGGTCCCCAATTTTCTTTCCGTTTATGTCTCACCTCTCCACAAAAAGGCAAATCATTTTTTATAAGTGATGAAATAATTTTGATGCGGAGGAATTGTATTGCTCGACATTTATAAGCATTATTACTCTATACTCTATTAGCAATATATTGAGAAATCAGGTTGCCCTAGCATGCTGTCTTGCCAAAACAATAAGATTTAAAGTCTGAGGCATCCTAATTTGCAGCTTTTTCCAATGCCACTCTTGCGATGGAAAAAGACAATAAATAAATCAGCAAAAAATCAGTTTTATTCAAAAAGAAATCATACCTGAAAGTAAGTCACCTTGTCTCTCATAATGCTAAGGTAGCAAGCGCAAGGCAATATGAAAGTCTGCAAAAAGCATCTATCAGTTGATAATATAATAATCTAACATGATTACATCTTATGAATTCAACCTTAAGCTTGTTTCCCAAAAGAGACAGATGGTATTATTCAAAAATCCATCCAAATGCAAATTGATCATCACTATTATGTCCAAGACAAAGCTTTAGCTATAAACAACTTCATAACCCAAGTTTTCCACATTCGGTTAAAAAGGCCAAGATTAGATGTGTTTCACCCTAAGTAACCTATTCTTATATTGCCCATTAGCTATTGTTTGTGGAACAACACACAATGCATTATGCATCAAGTCCTAAAAAAGGTTTACAACAAGTATCAATATGTTATACCACGTAACTAAATAAAAAGGAAATAGAATGCTTCATCAAAGTTGGTCTTTGAATTTCCATACTTTTGTCTTTTAAAAAAAATATTATGTTGCTCTAAGTATCCTTTAAATCCCACATCCCCATTTTCTTGGGTCTGCAATTGAGATTTTCACTCCCAGAAAATGACCTTCACAGAAACAAAATAACAAGGAAAAAAAAAGCTAGACACAAGAATTCCACACATTAAAAGGCCATTGTCTCATTATTTTGACAAAAAATTTATCCAATGTAAGCAGCATAGATGATTAGAGAAAGTAGGACTTACAACAAGCATTGTAAGTAATGATCCAATCAGTGCCATTACAAGACCTGAAGTTATATTATACAAGCAATGGTTAATGTCATACTGCCATATAAGATTTCAAACAACTATATTTTAGGTTAATTCCAACATATTTCTTGGAATAAAAATACACACAAGGAACAACAATAATGATTATTACAAAAATCCTTGGTGCAGGGAACTTTACCGAAAAATGGGATACTGAGTCCAACTAACAAAGTTGATATGACTAAAGCGGTTCTGATAAGAATAGGGTAAAACTGAGATTTGAGTTGGCGAGATGGTATCAACTCCTCCAGGCACATAGCAACTGGTGACATGGTCAAAGCATATGTGGCTATCATTAAGGAAACAAATAATTGGAGTAATTAAGCAAAGTGTTACTTCATATAAGCTATAGTTTTGATATAATGAAGCGATATTATTACAGCGCAATGATTTCTTTCACCAGTTGATGGACTGATTTGATTGATTGAATCAATTCTTACACTGAGGGTCTTATAGAATACAAAGCAACAACCATCAAGGTTTTTAATATTTCAGCAGTACATCAGATTGCAAACCCTTCAGCTAGAATTATATCTAGCTTGACATTTTTATAGGAGATATTGTAGTGCAGCCTTCTGGTTATTGCGAACACTGCTACTACAACATAAAACATCAAAATAAATAAATATATACATAAAGTAATAACAAGTATTGCATTCAATCTAATCGATCTTTAATTCACGATATCCTATAATACTAGTAATTATAATTCTATGTTTGAGGTCAATCTTCCTAAAACACTCCCAGCATATTAATGATGGAACTATGGAATTGCTAGCCAAATCTTTCTTAGCTTTTATTAATCAACAAGCAATTAAAAAAAAGTTTGTAAACAAGCAAGCCTCTGTCCAGCTAGCTTACTCCTGATGAATTCCAATTATTCTGACATAATTCAAGAATGGGATAGCTTTTAGTGAGTGGCTCAACTAGGAAATTTTTACACTATCGTACTAAATGAGATTACTAGTTTCATACAAACATTTCATAAAATACTAAGACAAATATATGTGGTTTATGGATCTCAAGAGTCAAGACTGAAGACGCTCAAAGGAGCTGCAACAAAAGCCTCAAACTTCACAAGTACTAATGACAAGACATTCAAAATCTCTGACTCAAACAATCCTCATATGAAAATAGCATGAAAGATGATTAATCTGGAAGCAGATAAGCACAATAAGTTAAGCACAGTAATGTAAAGGATATTTTGTGAATGGATTGACAACCTGCAAAAGAATCAGGAAGCATGGTCAGTACCCTCGTTGAACAATTGTTAATGCATGACTGAAAAAGGAATGTTCCATGAAGTGTTATCAACTTAGTGTCCCAGGGAGGAAAGATATAGCACTAGACACTAGTGTACTACTTATGATGCATAGATTATGGTAAAAAAAGTTACATTTAATTAAATTTACAATATTATGGCCAAATGAATATTTCCACTTTTGTACAACACTGGGGTAAAGATAAAAGGATAGGGTTTTATTACTTTGTGGTTCGTTTAATACCAGCCATTGCATATTGTTATCATTTTGTTATTGTTATTATTGATATTAAAATTGTTATATTCTTATTATTAGTAATAGTATTGTTGAAGATCAGGTAGTTTGAATTTATGCGGTGGATGCAGAAGACGGAATGGAGCAACCTTTTCAAGAGAATGAAAACAAAGAAAGCAGTTGGACTAGAAGGTATTCCTATTGAAGTGTGAAGATGTCATGGCCATGTTGGGATTGGTTGGCTCACTGACCTTTTTAACAAGATATAGAGCACACATAGGATACCACAAGATTGGAGGAGAAGCACTTTGGTCATTGTTTAGCACGAGATTGTTCAAAAGAAACAGAATAAAGATTATGAGTTACACTATGAAATTGCAGGAGCAATGGAGACAAAGGTTGGAGTCTAGAGGGTTTAAGCTAAGTCGGAGTAAGACGGAATATATGGAATGCCGCTTTGGGACTCGGAGGGGGGTAAGTGATACAATGGTAAAGTTGGATGGAAAAGCCTAGATATGGGGGAATGTTTTAAATATCTCGGGTCATTTATCCAAAAGAATGGTAATATTGACCAAGATGTGACACATAGGATTAAATCTGGGTGGCTTAAATGGAGAGCAGCGACGAGAGTGTTATGTGACAAAAACATTCCGTTAAAGTTGAAGGGGAAATTCTACACTGCCATAAGACCAATGTTGTTCTACGATACAGAATGTTGGGCTTACAAGAAGGAGCACATTCAAAAAATAGGAGTTACGGAGATGCGGATGTTGAGATGGATGTGCGGGAACACTCTAAGGGATAGAATCACATAGAAGGTAATACATCGAAAAGTTGGGGTTGCAGACATAGCAAGCAAATTAATGGAGAATCGCTTGTGTTGGTTCGGACATGTGAGACGGAGACCTGAGGGAGCCCCGGTGTGACGAGTGGAAGGGTGGGATCATGGAAATCACAAACGAGGTAGGGGGAGACCGAAAATGACTTGGTGGGAAGGGGTTAGAAAGGATATGAAGCTTTTAGATTTACAAGAAAATGAGGTTCTCGATCGCAGGGGATGGAGGAGGAAAATTTATATGAATGACCACATGGAATGATTAATTTTGGTCCATGTAGCCGATCCCAATTTTTTGGGATTAAGGCTGTGATTGATTGATTGTGACTATGAAATTGTAGGAGAGAGTGGTGAACATAGTTAAGTGCATTAAGGTGATAGAAAACCAATTTGAATTTATGCCAGGTCAATCTACCACTAAAGCCATTCATACTATGAGGCAAATGATATAGTAGTAATGTAGTATTAGGCGAGAAAGAAGGATTTGTATATGGTTTTCATTGATTTGGAGAAGCCATATGATAAGAGGTGCTTTGGTGGGCAATGGCACAGAAGGGGGTACCTACTAAGTATATTGACCTAATTAAGGATATGTATCATGGTGTGACAACAAATGACAGGAGTCAGTGGTCAGCACTTGCAGAGGAGTTACATTGATTTTCCTATTACTATTGGCCTACACCAAGGATCCACTTTTGAGCCATTTCCCCAATGCAACAGTTTAAGATGAGGTGACACGGTCCCTTCAAGATGAGGTACCTTGGTGTCTTTAGTTTGAGAACGATATTGTGTTGTTGAATGAGACTAAGATTGGGTGTTAACGATAAGCTAAACCGGCCACAGCAGCATAGTAGAGGAAGCTACAGTTTTTCGTGGAGGTGGTGGTAGACAACGAGAAATTGTAAGAGGGGGGGGGGGGGGGGNAAGGGGGGGGGGGGGGGGTGAGAAGGAGAGGATTTTAGTAATGGTGACTTTGTTGAAGGAGGTGGTAATTGGAGTTTAGAATGGGTGGGTATTAAGGAGAATGAGTAGAAGTATAGTATTGGAATTACTTGGAAGTTGTAGGTAAGATATTTTGGAGTTATTTGGAAATTAAAAATACTTGGAATTACACTAGCATAATAAGTACTCTTTTTTTTTTTTGGTAGAAAATTGTATACAGCCAATCAAATTTAGTATTTTAGGGATAGTATAATGTAGCAAAACTAGTGAGGGGTAGTTAGGAGTATGAAAAAGGATACATGAAAAACGTAAAGAATAAAATAAAACGCCTAAAAAGGAAACGTAAAAAATAAAGCAAAACAGATGGAGTAATTAAATATGATGGTTAGTAATTCATCATTCAAAATGTGCCGTATGGTAATCAAGTTTTACTTCTTTAATTGAGGGTAGTATTGTAAATTTATACTTTGAATCTTACCAGAATAGGGAAGAAAAAGTTTTTTTTGCAATAAAAGGTAATTCCCCAAAATAGAATTTGTTGCGCTTAAAAGGAAACGGAGGAAGTATGTATAATTTGGCAACAAACATAGTTTAATTGTTCATAGGTACATCTCTTGTTTTTGCTCCGCTTTAATGCCCACATATCATGTCACAAAACACTGAATTGAGCCTAGATCACATACCGTAGTCCAAATGGCCACCTTTGATGCAACTAAATTTGAAGGCATATTAAGGGTGAACTGTGATTCTGTTGATTCACCAAACAGCATGTATCCAATAACAGCAGCTCCCGCACACATTAAAGTACATATAGCAAAGCTGCATTGCCCATTATTGATCTAGTTAGTTCAGAAATAACGATTGTCATGGAGAAGGAGGCGCTTCTGCCCCCCAATGCCAATGGATATAAAATTTTATGCAACCCGCAATATAATCAAATTAGTCAATCAAATATGCAATTCACATATCAAGCAGTTTTTCGTTATGCAGCTTTATCAAGTTGTTACACACAATACATTACAAACGGATTCTTTACTTCAGTTGTTGAAAAACTGAGATATATTAATAAAAAATAGGTCACTTCGGGTATTTTTCTATACTAACATACATGTTGAAGGTACTTAACATCAGGTACAATTTGTCAATTTAATATTTGTTCTAAGTTTTGTTTCAAGGTGCATTTTTTTAACATCAACTTTACACTTTTCAAACAGTCAATAGATAAGCCGAAAGATACATGGAAGCCACAAAGGGTCAAAGCTACTTCTTCAAATACTTTCCGAGCTCCACAAAGGAAACTTTCTAAACATTTAATGAGCTCCATAGAACTCATTAGACTGTCCTTATGCAATGAGGACATCCTACTTAGATGTGAAAGATGAATATAAATGAAAGCACAAATCGGTCGGTTCAAGTTACCTAGTTAGAAGAAAAGCTGGATATTGGTTTCGATTTGCCATAGAAGTATAAATGTTGGGGAAGACAGCATGTCCAGAGTAGCAATAGCCATAGAGACCAATAGCAACAGGAAGAGTGGATAGGTTAAGTGATGATCCTTTGCCAGCAAACCCAACCTGATCCACCAAACCGATCCAAAACAAACAGAGCACAACCAATACTGATGCAATAACACCACCAGCTGAAAATCAAGAAACAGTAAACAATGAGTGAATTTTGATGCATACAGACTTTATGCAATCATGTGTTGACAATTTTACAATCCACCTAATAGCACAACGCATAGGGACATTTATAGTAATCCTTCCATCCCAAGATACACATCCTCTCACAAAGCTGAGACCTTTGAAAAGAGGACCTAGCCAAGATGCTATATTGTACTACACTTTACAAGGGGAGAATGATGAATAATGCAAATGCAAACAGGAAGCTTATATACTACTAAAATGCTAGCTGACATTCCTCAGAAATGTTTGGTTTAATATAACTAATAACTAATTACTTAATATCCATTTTAATAAAATTATTTGTTCTGGTGTCAAATTTGTTGGGAACACAGCCTGTTAAAATTTGAAATATCATGTAGATCCATATAAAATACTACTTTCTTTTCATATGTATGTATACAATTCTTTTACTACTTCCGTTACTTTTTAAATGCAACACTATATCCCTAGACAATTTTTTATAAGCTTGATTAACAAAAAATAAAGGCATCTGATTCATGAGTAATTAAGGACCACTACCGCCACAGACATCACCAACCAAAACCCTTAAACCACCTATTACCAACCACCGACACAACCAACCACAACCACCAACCACGAGCTCCTTCCACCCAAACCCCAAAACCATACCCACCAACCACAAGCTTCTCCCACCCAAAACCCAAACCCCAAAACCACAACCACCAACCAAGATCTTGCCCCACCCAAAACCCAAACCCCAAACCCACGACCACCACGACCTCGCCCCACTCGGAACATAAAACCTAAAACCACAACCAATTAATTACCCTTAGCCGAACAGCCTAAGGCGGAAACCCAAAATCCAAAATCGAACATCTAAGTCAACCACCAAAAATCCAAATCGAACTTCCACATCTACATACCAACCCTAAGTCGAACACCCAAAGACACCCACGAACACAAATTGAAGCCCAGTGGTGGTGATGCTGTGCATAAGGGGTTCAAATGGAGGTATCGTGTGCGAAAGGGGTTTGAATGGTGGTGGTTGGTTGGTAGTAGTCGGTTGGTAGTGGTCGCGTGGTTGTGATCGCCTATCGTTGGTGGTTTTCGACTCGTAGGTAGAAGAAGTGAGAGAAGTAGAAGGTGTTGGTGGATCGGTGGTCACTTGGTGGTTGTGGTTAAATCAAGAGAGAGAGAGGGTGGAGATGAACCCAATAAGGATGGATATTTAATTTAGGTTAGTAGGTTAATGATTTTAGATTATTTTATTGAGTAAAGATTATTAACACTTAATGGGGGGTAATTATCCAAAAGAGGAACGTTTGAAATGTTACAATTAATTTGTAATTGCCCAAAATAGAAGGTGTTGCAACTAAAAAGTAACAGAGGTAGTATTTATGTTTTATTTTTTACTTAGTGGTTTCATTAATCACTTAAAATTTGTTAATCACATATAGTTAGTTTTTAGCCAGCTTCTACTCATATAAATAGATATATATATTGGGCTATAATACTTTTTTGTAAAAAACAACCTTTTAAAAGTTATTTTTTGTAAAGAACATGTAAATTTTTTGTTGTTGTAAAAGACAACCTAGTTACCTTAATTCACTTAATTAGCCTCTAATTCGCCAAATTAACCTTTAACTCCTCCCATTGTGTTTAAATTACCCTCTAACTCACTTAATTATCGAACAAACTCACCTAATTAAACAACCACCACTTCCACCGCCAACCCCTTTAACTCATTTAACTACCTAAATAAACTCACCTAATATGGAAATTAATCTAATTTGTAAAATTATTGAGTGAGTTAGAGGATAATTAAAAGGATTAGAGGATTCCTAAAGAGATCAGGGGTTTTAGGTTGTCTTTTGCAAAATAAATTATAAATAAGGTTGTTGTTCACAAAAAAAAAAAAAAAAAAAAAAAAAAAAAAAAAAAAAAAAAA
>PYUH01000446.1:414026-438622 GCA_016808085.1 Suaeda aralocaspica
TTAAAAAAAAAAAAAAAAAAAAAAAAAAAAAAAAAAAAAAAAAAACTTTAAAAAGGTTGAATACATACAAGCATGACCACTGGAAGGATAAAAGTACAAAGCAGAATGGGGTAAGTATCAAATATCTTACACTAACGGCTCGTTTGGTAGTTAATAATTAATTGTGGTACTGGGTATGAGTTTTGAGTGTAATATAGGAAGAAAAATCAAAATTGTATCCTCCATGGGGATCATGGAGGTTTCAAACAAGGTAGGGGGAGACCGAAAATGACTTGGTGGAAAGGGGTTAGAAAGGATATGAAGCTTTTAGATTTACAAGAGCATGAAATCCTTGATCGTAGGGGATGGAGGAGGAAAATTTATGTGAATGACTACATGGAATGATTTTTTTTGGTTCATGTAGCCGACATGATTAAGGCTCTATTTGTTTGATTGATTGATTGTGGTACTGGGTATGAGTTTTGAGTGTAATTTAGGAAGAAAAATCAAAAGTGTATCCTCCATGGGGACAAAAATCAATATCATAAGTCTTCATGGTGATGATAGTTCATCCTCAAGCTAGTTCTTTCTACATATTTTTCACTACCATTATACCACTTGGGGGAAAGGTATTAGGAAGGAATAAAATTTTATTTTGACACAATTTTACATACAAATTAATCCCCTTTACCAAAATTTATAGCCATCTACCAAACAAGCCACCAACATAACAAACATAGAAACATTTTCACCTGATATGTAGCTCAATATGCTAAGATCACGTAGCCAACATGTAGGAAGTACAGCAAGAGTTGCTGCTATGGCAAACAAGTGGTGAGAATCCAGCGTATAACCAAGCAAAGTCAAATGTGCATTTGGAAATATGGATGATAAGTTATCACCCTCTAGTATTATATACTCTACACAACATGCCTGCATGAAACCAAAACACATTAAGAAAACAAAGCTTATTATAAAGGGGATCATGCAAAAACCTAAAAGACCGTCAACTCATAAAGTATGAATTTCTCACTCAAATACATGCTCAAAGCAAGAACATAAACAACCTAACCCCCATAACTTCACCTCTGCCCAATAATATTGACAAGTAATAGAGTTAAAAGCAATAAGCATGGGTGGAATATATAGAGTACAAAATTTGGCTATTAAATTATCTCTAAATCTTTCCTAATATGATTGTTTCATAGTTATCATTCGAAAACGACTACCATAGTGTTATAATTAATGATAAATAAATATACTAATAATTAATTTTAAAACAAAAAAAAAAAAATTTGGTAAATTTCTTTCTTGTCAGTAATATATGGATAATTAGATTTCTAAATTCTAAAGTTAAAACATAGTTTTTGATAGTAATATCCAAGAAAATGTAAATTTTATTGATTAATCACAATTTAATAAATAAACCAAAAAATATTAGATAAATTCAAATGTATATTCTAAAATTAATGTTAGAAAGACAAACATAAATGCTTATGGGAAAAAAAATGAGCACCCAAAATGTCTTTTTTTTATTTTTGGTCTTAGGGAGCCACAAGGGCAAGGATGAGAATCGATCCCAAACTCTTGGAAACGGGAGAAAAGCTCAAACCAACAGAGCTATTCCTCACTCTCTGAGCCAGCCACAATGTAATACATTAAAAAAAGTATGGTAGTTATTTCCAAACAACTACTATAAAGTTTCATCGTAACACATGGATCCAATTTATTTATCTCTATCGGTCTATCCTTCTTAAAGAGTGTTCGCCATCTATATCTCGCACTTGTAAAAGAGCAAAGCACGTATCGTTTAAAAGTGTTCCAAGAATATCAATTTCGATTTGTGCCTATTACCTTAGGACTACTATGATAAAAAATAATTGTTAAGAAGATAAAAACATAAAACATACCCCCTTTTTTTTACTTGCTACAGTGTCTATTGGATCGCATTTATATGCAAGACAATATTTATATGGGGATCGCCACTTATAGAATGATTGAAAGAAAAAGTGGTTATATAAGAAAATGATTGAAAGAAAAAAAGGTTAAATGAGAAAATGATAGAAATAAGGATAAAGTAGGAATATATTTGGCAAGTGATGTCAAAAGCAATGATAAAGTTGTAGATGTTTGTATGGAGACCACAAACCATAAAAAAATGTAACAAGTAATTTGAGATTTTCATTTAGGAAAAATGTTGCAAATAAAGTAGTACAAAATAATAGTCATGCACAAAATTACGTAGGTCTCAAACCAACAACCAATTAGTTTATAGAGCACTCTACCATTGACATAGTAGAGTGTAATACAAGACCCAATCTCATAGACTTCAAACCCCGTTGGTCACGAGACCAATAAGCCTTTTATTTTTCATGCCTCATTTCAAAGAGAACTTCAACGTGAATCAACTTAACCACATTACATCTATTCTTACAATTCCACCCATATACAATAATATCCTTAGATCTTATAAAAAATAAATGATATCAAATCTAGTCTATTCTAACGTTTCAAAAGTTGTATCTTAGGAATTAGGATTCATCCCTGGGGGCACATCATAAGGCAAAGCATGTTATTCTTAACAATTATCCGCTTCAAGAGGCTGCTTACCTACATTCTTGTGTAGATCATCATTTCTATCAAAGTCTTGTTTTTTCACTCTTAAAATAAATAAATAGATAAATAAATAAACACTTCAAATCGATTAGCTTAATTACTTCACATTTTAATAATCAAACAATCAATTAACCACAACTTTTATGGATCTGTGCTCAGTAAAAAACACCTAAATCCCTCTATCTAAAGACTCCTAATTGCAGAGAAATGGTTAGTAGTTTGTCATACCATTAGGCTGATTTTAATGCACTTGAGTTAGTTCAGACACACGTTTATATAAGCAAAGATATAATGGCCACAGATTTAAGGCCTCATTGGTGTCCTTCAACACTTATAACAAACTCTTATTATAAGCAAAGCCATTTAGTGCATGGAGATTTGGAAATGGTCAGTTATAAAACCAAGTTCATATGGCGTTAAATTACCCATTTACATCCCACTCCAAGAAGCACAATCAATCAATCGAAGCCTTAGTCCCATAATTGGGGTTAGCTACATGAACCAAAATTGATCATTTCGTGTGGTCATTCACACAGATTTTCCTCCTCCATCCCTACAATCGAGAACCTAGTTGTCCTGCAAATCCAGTTGCTTTATCTATTTCCTAACACTTTCCAGTCAAGTCATTTTTCGTCTACATCTCCCACTATAGGGGGGTGGAGCAAAAATGTATCATCCACGCAATAAGAAAGAAGGGCTATATAATGCATGGTGTAAAACAATATGGTTCGGCAGAAACTTTGTTGAAGAAAGCTCTACTTGCATGTGATCTTGGTTTCAATTACCATGAAAACCAACTTTTGTTTTCCTTTTTTCATTTTTCATTCTTTAACTAATTCATTTTCATTCATTTGGAAATTTTCAAAAATTCCTATAATCTTATTACAAGTTTTCAAAAAATTTCTTACACATTAAGGGGGTGTTTGGTATGATATTCATCTAGGTAATGGAAAGGATTTTGTTAAGAGGGAAAAAGTGTAATAATAAGTATTACCCTTAAATCTTGTTTGGATAAATCAAGAAATGGAAACAAATGCAATTGAATCTCTTTCAATCAATCAACCAATCAAAGCCTTAATCTCATAATTGGGGTCGGCTACATGAACTAGAATTAATCATTCCATGTGGTCATCCACATCAAATTAACTCCATCCCCTGCGATTGGACCTCATTCTTTTGTAAGATAAGAAGTTTCATACTTATTCTAACACCTTCCAACTAAGTCATTTTCGGTCTCCCCTTCATACTTGTTCAAGATCTCCCTCATTTTCGGTCTATCCGTTAAAGTGTGTCCCGCACATCCACTTCAACATCTGCATCTCTATAACCCCAATCTTTTGAATGTTCTCCTTCTTATAAGCCCCATATTTTGTTAATAGAGCAACACTTTTATGGCAGTCCAGTAGAATTTTCCTTTCAAACTTAAAGGAATGCTTCGGTCACACAACACTCTTGTGGCTGCTCTCCATTTAGGTCACCCTTACTTAATCATGTAAGCCACATCTTGGTCAATATCACTATTCTTTTGAATAAATGACCAGATGTTTAAAATATTCCATCACGTCTAAAGTTTTTTCCGTCCAACCTCACCATAGCATCGCTTGCCCCTCTTTGTGTCCCAAAGCGCATTCCATATATCCCGTCTTACTCCGACTTATCTTAAACCCTATAAACTCCAACCTTTGTCTCCATTGCTGCAATTTGGCAACAACCCCATCTTTAGTTTCATCCACCAATACAATATCATCCGCATACAACATGCACCATGGTACCTCATCTTAGATTGACCTTGGTACTACATCTATAACCATTGCAAAACGAAAAGGGCTTACCTCTGACCCTTGATGCAACCCAATTGTTATAGGGAAGTATTTTGTCAATCCACCACAAGTCCCCAAATTTGTGGACTCATCCCGATACATATCCTTAAAAAGGCCAATATACCTTCGTGGGATAACTTTCTTCATCATTTCCCACCAAAATACATCTCTTTGGAACCTTGCATACGCCTTTCATACGGGTGACTTCATTTTTTATTCTATCCCTTAAAGTGTTCCCGCACATCCATCTCAACACTCGCATCTCTGTAACCCCTATCTTTTGAATGTACTCCTTATAAGCCCAAAATTCTGTCCATAGAGCAACACTCTAATGGCAGTAGAATTTCCCTTTCACCTATAAAGGAATGCTTCGGTCACACAACACTCTTGTGGCTGCTCTCCATTTAAGCCATTCCGTCTTAATCCTATGAGCCACATCTTGGTCAATATCACTATTCTTTTGAATAAATGACCCAAGATAAACATAACATTATGTGTAAAGTTTTTCCGTCCAACCTCATCATAGCATCGCTTGCCCCCCTCTGTAATATACTCCGTCTTACTTCGACTTAGCTTAAACCCTCTAAACTCCAACATTTGTCTTCATTGCTCCAATTTGGCATTAACCCCATCTTTAGTTTCATTCACCAATATGATATCATCCACAAACAACATGCACCATGGTACCTCATCTTGGATTGACCTTGTTACTTCTTCTATAACCATTGCAAAAAAAAGGGGGCTTAACGCCAACCTTTGATACAACCCAATTGTTATAGGGAATTCTTTTGTCAATCCACCACAAGTCCTCACATTTGTGGATACATCCCAACACAAATATCCTCGTGGGATACCTTTCTTCATCATCGCCCACCAAAGTACATCTCTTTGGGACCTAGTGATACGCCTTCTCTAGATCAACAAAAACCATATGGGGGTTCCACGCCTTATAATACTCCATCATTTGTCTTAACAAATGAATTGCTTCCATAGTGGATCTCCCACGCATAAAATAAAAATTGGTTTTCCAAGATGCTTGTGCATGCCCTTGGCCTGTGTTCTATCACCGTTTTCCACAACTTCATAGTGTGGCTCATAAGCTTGATCCCTCAGTATTTAGAATAATCTTGAGCATCTCCTTTGTTCTTATAAATTTGAACCAAGGTGCTCTTTCGCCAATCCCACCGAGAAGTATTCCAAACCTTGTTAAACAAATTTGTTAGCCAATCAATACCAACCTTACCCAAACACCATCACACCTCACCCGGAATATTATCAGACCCAAACACGTTCTTAGATTTCAACATCTTTAGTGCAGCCTCCACCTCTACCATCCTAATCTTTCGCACAAATTCCATATTAATTTATTGATTCTCTTTCCTATAGTATAAATAACACACAAAAATCTTTGGTTTCAAATATAATACAATTACAACACTACTCAAATTTCAAAATACCAACAATAACTAAATATAAAAATTTCAAAGAAACAAAAAAAAATACCGATGGACCAAAACAAAAACTAGAAAATAAAGGTTTAAAATTATGAACAATCAAATCATAATCACTTAAAACAGTAGCTCAAAATTCCCAAATACTCTCATACCAAAGCTATACCCGGATTAGAAATGCACAGTTTGATCGAATGAAGATCGAAGTTGTACAGTTTGATTGAATGAATGAGGATCGAATTTGTTTAATCGAATTGAATAGAGGTCAAAACTTGATTGAAATTTCTGGAAATTTGTGTGAAACTTATGGAAATTTGATTTAAGTTTTAGCAAATTTGTGAGAATAACAAAGATCGAAGAAGAATATTGAAGAAAATTGGAGAGGTTTTTGTAGTAAGAAGCTGTAAAAGTAGTTAGATTTTTTTGTTTGAGGTAAGCGTCATTTGTTTTCACTCCTATTATGGTGGAAACAAACGGAAACTATTCCCTCCTGTAAACAATTTCCATTATTTTTTTCTCCAACCAAACAAGTAATAATGTAAAAAGTTCCTTGAATCCGCCTTAAAGCCTTCAAAAATCCATACCAAACACCCCTTAAAACCCTATATATACAAATTTTAACAATAAATAAATATCCCTTTTTACATACCTTCAATGTATTCAAGTTTTAATGTTCTAAGGTACAATCTATCTATTTCTAGTTTTTATTTGGTCCAAACTTTGATTAGACTCTATAATAATAAATAAATAAACGATCTACATACATTGGCCTTAAAAAAAAATTAAAAAGAAATAGTACTATATATTGGTGTTTTTAATATCCTTCGTAGCCTTTTATAAGATATCTTTAAAATTTACATCTTTTTTTTTAAGTTACAATAATTTGAAATAAAAATATGTAGCAATCGACTAGTATTCATGTTCGTGAAAATATTTTTTCAAAACACTTTGTATAATATCACTTAATGTATTTTTGCATACTATTACCTAGCCTAAAATGAAATCACTTTGTAATGATTATTATATTTTTTAGCATTAATTAATGTTCTCATTTTCTTATATGCATTTTTTGGTCATAAAAAAACACCGACAATACTTGTAAACTAGTTCATAGTCGTACAATTCGCCTCGGGTCTCTAAATTCAATGGAACGTCACTAGATGGTAGGAGGTCTTCCTAATCACAATCTTCCACTCTTCATATCGATGCTCCCTAATGTCTTCCGGTTACACATCCAAACAACGTATGAGGTTCTCTTAGTTTGCTTGCAATGTCTACGATACCAACTTTCCTGCTGATAACTCCATTTTTATTTCTATTCTTTAATGTGTTCCCGCACACCCATCTGAACGCATCCACATCTCCGTAGCCCCTACCTTTTTAATGTGCTCCTTCTTAGAAGCTCAATGTTTTGTACCGTAGAGTAACACTTCTCTTGTGGAAGTCCTATAGAATTTCCTTTTCAACTTAAAAAGGATGCCTCGATCACATAACACTACTGTGGCTGCTCTCCATTGAAGCAAACTCAATATCACCATTTTTTAGACAGCTTGACTCAAGATCCGTAAAACAATCCCTCATGTACAAATCCTTTTTTTCCAAACTCACCACATTATTATTTGCCACATCTAAGTCCCATAACAACACTCCAAGAACTCAATCTTACTCACAACTTAGTTAATTAAACTCCTTAGATTACAACCTTTGTCTTCATTGCTCCAATTTTGCATTAGTTTCAGTTTTAGTTAATCCACTAATACAATATTATCCACAAACAACATACACCATGGTACCTCATCTTAGACTGGCCTTGTTACTTCATCTATAACTATTGCGAAAAAAGAAAAGGGCTTAATGTCGCCCTTAATTGCAACCTTGTTGTTATAGGGAAATATTTTGTCAACCCACCACAAGTCCTCACATTTGTAGACACATCTCGATACCACATCCTAAACCAAGTCAATATACATTCGTAGAATACCTTTCTTCAACATTGGTCACCAAAGTACATCTCTTGGAACCTTATCATGAACCTTCTCTAGATTAATGGAAACTAGATGGAGGTCCTTCTTTCTCACCCTATAAAACTCCATCATTTGTCTTAACAAATAAATTGCCTCCATAGTGGATCTCCCACACATAAAAGCAAATTGGTTTTTGCAAATGCTTGTGTATGCCCTTAACTAGTGTTCTATCATCCTTTCCCACAACCTCAACACAAGACATTTCAAATTTGTAAGGAAATTGACAGGATTTACAATGAAAGAAAAATAGCCTTCCAAACTACAAGTGTCCGAGATTCAACAAAAGCTATGAAATATAATAATTATAAATATCACTAACGCAAAGCATAACCAAGTGTGCAAGATAATCAAGACACCAACATTTGAGCCAAGGAAGCCGTACTTACATATAATTCCAGGTATAGAATTATCTGCAAACCAAGAAAAGAGAAACTAGGTCAGCAAACCCTACACTTTTTTCAAATATCAGCAATAGTTGTTATAAGTTATTATTGAGTACAAGAGTTTTATAGCTTAATGTAAAGATATAGTTCTCTAATTCGGTGACACAAACACATTTCAGCATGAAGGGTCTAGTTAAACCTACAAAACCTTATTTTACCAAAAACGTGAAAGACGCATGCCTTACAAACATAATGAGTGAATAAAGGCGCTAAACTATGTTAACAAAGATATCATAATGGTTTACAACAATATTGGAACATATAGTTCCTATATTGACACCAATCTAAACTACTATCATGCCCATCATAGATCTGACAATTATTCGATACTAAACCAATGAGTTTTGATCCTAAACTTAGTTAAGCTGATACTTTTTGGCTGAATTGAAGTCGATTTATGTAAGAGCAAGATATATATGACTCATGCACTGCAATAAATATAATCAAATAAACAGCTTATGCATATTGATTTTTTTAGGCTCACAAAAAGATATAGACTTTTATAGAACCCTTTTGATGATTTGTTTGAATGTTAACTGAGCTCTTGTATTGTATAAGGTTATACTAAGCTTAGGACTAGATGCTACCATGCAAATTATAGTTACCCACTTGATCATGTTACTCTTGACATAGATAAAGTCTAGTTGGATACGAACATCCCAGTTTTTGACTAGGCAACTTAGCTGTTTGTAGACAAAGGGCAAGATTTAAGTTTAAAATGAAGTATCTAAGCATTGTGTCCATGAGTCGGACACATGATTTACCACGTAAATGTTCCACAACAGCTACTTTTCACCGCTTTATTTGTCAATAACACAGCACGAAACTTTACCAAACGGCTCATAAAGTCCTTGTCAATAAGGAAGAAACTATATTGTTTTAATCTTCTTAATTTATGGAAACTTCCATCACTCCTCAAATCCAAAAACTGGCACACTCAATACTATTTTTGGGTGTACTAGTACAACAAAGAAAATAGAATTGAGTTGAAATGGAAACATACTGAGATTGCAAATCTTCCAACTTTACCAAAAGCAGCTTGACCAATATCAGGGTAGGTCTCCAATCCTGGAGAACTATCCAAGCAATGACGTAAAAGAAGTCCAGTATAGAAAGAGAGAATAGCAAAAATAAGTAGTATACCAAGACTAAGCCATCCTCCCTCCTTAACAGCATAAGGAGCAGAAAGTATTCCTACTCCACACAATACATTCACACCTGGAAAAATGATAATAGCTATCAGTTATCAAACTGTATAAGTAAACGTGTTAATCATCTATAGGAACTTGAAAATGATATTTCTTCAACCAATTCAATAGCAAGCATGCATAGAATTAAAACTCGGTCATATTGTTGCAAAATTGCTGAATTGCAAGGATATTTAGAGTTGAATAAGAGGTTGCTTGGTTGACATAGGAATCTATATTTCATGGTAAGTAATTTCCTTTGCACACGTTTAAGTAATTGATCAATCTTTTTTTTGACAACACAAGAACTTGAACTTCCTAGAAATTGATTCCCTATGTTTTATTAGTTAGCTTGATTACTATGTATGAAAAAAGTTGGAGAGAAAGAAAGAGGATAGATTATTAAAAATGAAGTTAATAGGCCTCATAATAATTATGGGAATTGTGACTTACCAAGGGAAACTAGGCATGTTATTTTTCATGTTTTAAACCAAGGGGAACTTGGCATGTCATTTCTAATGTTTCATAGAAGGGAAACTTCCCATGAAATTTCCATTTCCCCTAATTTAACAGCTTAATGTCAACCACACAACACAACACATGCCTTCCCTAGAAAATAGACTTTGCTATGACTAACCTCCAACCAAGGATATAAGACAATGTACTCACGGATATAAGGATAGCAACTTTTGTCTCCAAAAAATGCATTTTACAATAACTTCCTTCAAAAAAGCACCCACAACAAAAACGAAAATAATCATAATATAAATGAAACAATGCAATTGCAAAACTCACCATTAATTACAGCATGTGTAAATGTGCTATCTCGAGAAACATAACACTCATGAGAGACTACAGACCGTCTGTGCTCAGAATCTGCTTTTTTTAAAGTAGAGGACTTTCGTGATGGAACAGGAGGAAGTAAAGAGTGAGAGCTCCGCCGCTGATGTTCCTGTTGCACATCTGCCGCTGTTGGTAGGAGAGGTTTCTTAACTTCAGAGGTGTGCCTCTGAGTTAAGGATGAAGACAGAAATGAACTACCAAACCTTGACAAAGGAGAATTGCCCAGAAACCCAATACTTGGAGAGGGAACACTACTATACAGATCAATGGACTGCCTGAAATACAGTTTCAAGGATGTAAGCATAAGAGTAATGCATTTAACTACAAACACATAATTAGTAGCTGAACAACTGCCCTTCTCCTTATGCACATAATTAGTAGCTGAACACATAACAGTAATGCATTTAATTACAAACACATAAGAGCTTTAAAATGAACAGCTGCCCTTCTTCTTATGCAAATAATCTGAACTAGAAATGGCGGATAATCTGATCTGTAAGTACTTTTATTTTTCTAAACACAGTCTGTGGCACTATTTGAGTATATTAGAAGGATTGAACAGATTCTAGGATACTTGAACCATGGAGCAGTGGAGCACATTTAATTTCAGATCGAATCATATTTAGCGGAGGATTCCTAAACATGAGAAAGAATATAACAAGATGTGTAATGATTGCCTCCATCTAATTTTCACAAAGCCATTAAATTCCCACGCATGTAAAGTCAATAACATACGACTAAACTTGGGACAGCCACTCATACTTGCTTTCCTTTATTCAATTCTCATGAATTCATGATTGTGTGACCACAGCTACACTAGATCCCTGATTCAAAAACATGGGAAAGACTGTAGCCAATGGATTCACAATTTTACATATTTCATTATGGCCATTATGATTTTGTAATAATCATATAGTTGCACTTTGAAAAATATTAACAAACTACCATTAACACACTAACATATTTCATATAATGGCATTTATTTTGCTAATTGATATGTAGTGAACACTTCTTACAAGAATGCAGAACATGCATTGTTAGAATCATAAAGGTTTACATGTTACCATGCATGCATGCTATTTCTTACATTCAACTACAAACATATGTTTATCAAATGACAATAATACCCTTTCAACTTGCTTATTCAACACAAAATAATAAGTACTTCAGTACATCCCGCCACCACAGCCATTTTGGTATCAGCATGATAGTTTAAGTATTGCCTCAAACACATATCATCACAAGATTCACAACTATCCTCAGTAACATTACAAAACCAATACAGCTATAATTACCACCACCATAGCCATTTTAGTATCACTATGTTGTTTAAATATTGAATCTAAGTCATGTGAATCTAATACATTAAGAATTAGGTTCCCTTGAGCTTGCAAAAAATATCCACATCTTTTCACCTCGCTGACTAGATTATTATATTATACTAGGAATGCTGGAAATCGCATGTTTAGCGCATTAATAATATATAATTGTCTATCATTGAATACCCTATTAATGTGTCACACAAGATACAAATAAATTTCACCCAAAAACTTAGAAAATTAATCTAGAAACTAAAACGTAATTTTGGGTTCTTGATTTTATTTGGAAAACAATTAACTTTGGTTCGGATTAACCACAATCAAAGGATCTTAGAACACTCAAGAGACTCGCCAGGCAAGTTTCTAATACTCACAATCTACTCGAACACACCCAAGAAAATTACAAGGTTTTGGACACACCAAAGACTAATACTAATTGTAATATTATTGATTGAATAAAAGTATCACTACCTAAAACAATGAAACCAAGAAACTACTTATAAGACCTAAATTCTAACTAACCTAGATAATTATTGACTAATTCTAATTGATTTATACAAGCCCCAAATCAGTCTCTCACCTTAGGAAAATCGAAAAAACTAAAAAAAATAACAAAACCAACAATTACTTGCTCCCAAAGCAAACTGATCAGCACACCTGTTTTGACAAAACGGCCTCACACACAATGCTCCATATTTTATTGAATTTTTTCAATATTTTTCCTTCAAAGTAGACATCTTGGGCTTTCCAAAACATATTGACACGCCTCATAATGCTTCCCAATTTTCGTAGAAAAATCATGCAAGTTGATGCACTGACGAACCTCAAAACTGATTTTATGATCCTAAAAATTATTTCATAACTTATCAAAGTAAAAATGATTTCTTTCTACTAATGAACATAATAAATTAGATATTGTAATTAAGAAAAATGATTTAGACGATAAAATACACCTATTGTTACCTTAATTTGCAATATAATCCATATCCAAATATTAAAAAGACTAATAAACCCATCAAACTTGATGTCTATTTTTGCTACCTCGTCACCTATTGTGGGAGTGAACAGAAAGAATGTGGCTATCATAAAAGGTGTTTTTAGAAGCATCATGCCATAATTTTATAGAACTCATGTTTGTTACTCCGTATCATTTTAGTACCCTATTTTCTTTTAAATATACATATATATATATATATATATAAACTTACTACCAAAAAAACAGAATTTTGAAATCTAAGGTCAATACACAATTTATACCTTTTTATAATTATCTAATGTTAAAAACAAGTCGTTGTTGACATCATTGAGACACATGTCAGGCTCACAATAATAAATTTCCCCGCCAAAGTGATATATGACATTCTCTTTATCTTGCGACGAATAATAGGAAGCTTAGGAAATGGGTAATGTTGCAATATATGTTATGTTTTGCATAAAGCGACCTACATGCAACAACCTTGGAAAACAAAAATGGATAAGATCCTATTCTTTAGAACTGAAACTGAGATGCAATGTACTCAAAAATAATAATAAGCAGACTCAACAATCACCAAAATGTATTGAACTGAAATGAAAATAAGTTGAAAAGAATAACCCCAATAACCCTAAACCAACTAAATACTAATGCTACACAGCTACACTGCCATTTTTATTGACCTCGTTTACCTCTTTTTCCATGTAAAATTTTGCTTTTAAATTTCCAATACTTTTTCATCCATACTTATATTATATGAGAATTAAACTTTATATACTTTAAATTATCACGAAACTAAATTTTACTAATGAAAATTCTATATTATCATCTTATTTAAACTGTGCAGTGCACATTTGTACGGCCACTCGAGTACTGATCTAGTTAATTACAACTAAAACATATTGTTGTAGATATCATTGATACTTGATAGGCAGCCAGACAACTATCAGGCTCAAATAAAAAATTTCCAATCTAAAATAATCTTTTTTTCCCATGCTAAAACTAAAGTGGAATAATTGTTTGTATGGAAAATGACTACCATCTTAATGTAATGCTTTGAATAATACTCCACATCACAACACTATTGCTTCCAACCATTATAACATATTATATATTACTCCGTATTACCAATCTAACAATTTATTATTATGATAATTCACAGGTTCTAATGTACGATGATATCATTCAAAGTTCAAATAAACCTCAAACTGCTATTAGAACTCATACACTTTATGACCTTATCTCTGTTTTTTGGGTATTTAGAGAGCAGCCACGATGACCAATGAGAATCGATCCCAACAATTATTGAAATCGTGAGAAAAGCTCTAACCAATCAACCAACTGAGGTATCCTCGCTCTTTATAAACAAAACTCGGTTATTGCCATTCCACGTCAAATCGTTGTAAATAATTACAAATAAACGTGCCAAGTCAAACATTAATTTAACTTCGTGTCGCTTTTCGCGCATTACAAGTAGAAAAAAATGGAGGTACCCTATTTACCAAATTGCAAAATCAATATACCTTATTCTTTAAAAAAAATCAAATAATAAACATGAAAATTATGTGACCAAAATTAAATATACCTATAACTCTGAGGCCATGTGGTATTGTATGAATTGGGTTTACTGTGGGGTCTAATTTCAATAGAAGAAGAATGTGACAAATCTGAATCATTTCCATCATCTTCTTCTTCATTATATAAATAATTTTCTGCATCTTCATCTTCACTCTCAATGTAATTAAAGCTTTGATCGGATAAAGAGTTCTTCATCTAAAATAAGCACACACAAAAAAAAAAAAAAAAAAAATATATATATATATATAAAAAATAGCAATAATAATAATTAAAATATAAAACAATCTTACTGTGAATTAATTAAAGGGAATAATTGTTGAAAAAGCACTATCTTTGACTTAAAAAGAGTTTGAAATTCTTCGGTACCTTTTTTTATGTGTTTCTTTCGTTAGTTGTTATGTGATAGTGAAGTAGGCCTTTAAAAGGGAAAAGAAAGGAAAAAGAAAGGAAATAAATAGTTGATGAGATGCTAGGGGAAATTAAAATCGGGCAACAAATCAATGAATGAGATATACTCTCACGTGGTGACATATGACAATTGAATGTGCAATCAGCAATGTTATTTTGACCGCAATATATACCATACTGCTGTTGGGTGTTAATTTGGGTTACAATCTGTTGGGTTAATTAAATTATTTTTGAATAAAATTGAATTAATCTGAACTGAAAATAATTTGTAATCTAAAAATGATTTGAACGGAAAGTAATTAAAATTGATATTAACCGATAAATTAATGGATTAAATTAAATTAAATTTGAATTGAAAATGACTTAACAAGTTAACATGACATAGATGTGTACAAAATCTAAAAAAAGGAAGAACCAACCTCAATTGAACTACTACCTCCTTTTTTAGATGCAACATTTCTATATAGCACAGGGATTTATGTAGCTCTAATTTGACTATTTCACCCTTCTATAATATTAGTACATTAAATTTAAATAAAAAAAAGTAAATCGAAAACCAACAGACTAGTGTCAGCCATCACCCGAGCACTAGAAATTAAACCACCACCACTAATAGTCTGACACCACCCAACCCAAACTCACCATACCACCTGTAGATACCGAGAATNCTCGAGGGGGCAATTTGTAGACACCGAGAATTTATTAAAGTGTCAAAATTAAAATAAATTAATTTTTTTGAGTTAAATAAAATAAATATTTGCTCAATATAATTAATTTAGCCCTTTAAATTAAAATATCCAAATTAATTAAATAATTTGGGTCATAATTACATTATTTGGGCCGACTATATTGTTAGTCCAACTAAAATGTTTATTGGGCCAAAAAGACTACAAAACTTCCAAGTCATCAGAAGAGTTTAAGCTCACTTCTCCGGGTCCAAGATGGAGGTCAAAATCTCCTATAAATACCCATCATCACCTCAAAGGTAGGGGGGGGGGGGAATTCATTGGAAAAAAAAAAGTCAATCAAAGACATTCCAAAGAATTTACAAAACTCTCTCTGTCAACAATCAATAAGCACTACAAAATTGTGCCGATTGTTCAGGGATACTCAAACACATTCAAAGTGACATTGAAGCTGATCAAACCATTCAAATTTGCTTGACAATAACAGGCGTCATCTTTGGTTGACATCGACAGGTGTCACCTTTGGTTGACGTCAGCAACTGTTAGATTTGGTTGACGTCGACAAGTGCCATCCTAGCAGTGGAATAGAATCAGAAGACTTAGTTTATTTTCTATAAACTGTTTACAGAGATTGTACCCATATCCAAATTATTAATAAAATATAATTGGTTTACTTAATTGCTTGTCGTTGACTTTGACTTGAAATTTAGTAGCAACAAATTTCTGGCACGCTCGGTGGGACCATCTCTGCTTCTCATCTCTGTTCTTCAAACACTTAAAAAAAATTAAGAAATGTCTTCCAACAAGAGCATTTCAAAGTCTGCTGAGAGAAAGAAGTCTGTCAATACTCGACGACAATCAGCAAGCCTCGGTGAAGTCATTGGAAATCCTGACAGTGGCATATTCACCAGGGGAATGAAAAGAGCTGCAGTCACGTCTGCTGCAGCAAGTCTGCGTGCAGCCGCGGTACCTACCAAAGTACGCAATAATAGCGTTGTTGAGGCTGCTTTGGAGGCATTAACGCATCTTATAGGGCGCGTGAGTCTCCTGTCTTTGGTTCAAACTCTACCATTGAACATACAAGTTTAAGTTCCATTGCTGGACACAAACGATTGTCATTGACTTCTTTCAAGTCGTCAAGACAAATTGATGTTGACAAGGAAGAAGACTTAGTCGTTCATACTAGTCCCCTTTACAGCCCAAACATTGTGGTTGAATCTGAAACTGATAGTAGTTCTTCTCTATTATCTCCTTTCAGGCCTTTTGTGCTCAAGGAATCAGGTGAATCATCACAGCTGGACACTGCCTCTGTCATGGTGATTCATGAAAACAAAACTATGGAGGAACAACTTGCCGACATGAATGCTCTCATTAGCAAGTTGATAAAAGATGGAGAGGAAAAGGATGCTGAAATTAAGAAGCAAAACGAGCAAATTGCTAAACTGACAAAGAAGATTGGGAAGCAAATTGTTGAATCGTCTGAAAGTGACGAGGACGACTCTGAATCTGAGGATAATTCAGACAATGAGAAGGACAAAGCTGGTGATCCCAAGAATGCTTTAGTTACTGCTCGACAAATTAAAGACATGATAGCTGAAGCAATCAAGAATCAAACAAGTGTCAGTGGAAAGGAGGATCATCGTTACGTGAAGCCTTATACCAAGAGGATTGATAAGTTGCGCATGCCAGCCGGTTATCAACCACCGAAGTTCAATCAATTTGATGGTAAGGGCAACCCTAAGCAACATGTCGCACACTTCGTTGAGACGTGTAACAACGCTGGTACTACCAATGACTTGTTGGTCAAACAATTCGTTCGTTCTCTCAAGGGTATTGCCTTTGATTGGTATACTGATCTTTCCCCCCAATCAATTGATAGTTGGGAGCAAATGGAGGGAGAATTCTTGAATCGGTTTTATAGTACCAGGCGTGTTGTCAGCATGGTTGAGTTGACTGACACTACACAGTGGAAGGATGAACCTGTCATCGACTACATTAGTCGATGGCGCGCTCTAAGTCTTGAGTGCAAGGACAAATTGACTGAAACTTCTGCTGTAGAGATGTGTATTAATGGAATGGATTGGGATTTGCGGTACATTCTTCGTGGAATAATGCCAAAGACATTCCAGGAGTTAGCAACACGGGCCCATGACATGGAGCTTACCATTGCTAGCAAAAATAAAAGTAAAGAAAAATCTGAGACGAAGGAAAAGAAAGAGTTCAGAAAGGGTGATAAACCTTCCAAAAGCTCTACAAAAGAGTCAATGGTGATCACTACCGCTTCTTCTCCTATCAAAATCTCAGGAAAGGCTAAGGAGGAGAAGAAGACTTCTTACCCAAGAGTTTACAGAGGCGATAAGCCAACCCTGAAAGAGTTACAAGCAAAGAAGTATCCGTTCCCTGACTCAGATTTGTCTGGAATGCTGGATGAGTTATTAGAAAAGAAGATAATTGAGTTGCCTGAATCTAAGCGGCCTGAGGAGATGAATAAAACATCGGATCCAAACTATTGTCGATATCATAGGCTGGTGAGTCACCCTATTGAAAAGTGTGTTACATTGAAGGAGAGGATCATGCGTCTTGCTCAAGAAGGGAAGATTGTGCTTGATCTCGATGAAGCTGTAGGGACTAACCATGCTGCAGTAGTGACTGATGAGCCTTCTCTACAGTTGGAATTAATACAGTTTGGATCTCTGGAGCCTGTTTTGCTGCAAGTCCGACCATCCAATGTTCAATGTAAAACGGAGACACATGTTGAAAAGTATGTGTCAAACGACGATGACAATGACGAAGGATGGACCCTAGTGACAAGGAGGTGTACTAGGAAGCAAATGACTTCAGAGTTGCAACTCCCTTACCAAACTAGAGGACAACAAAGAAATAAAACTGCTAAGCGTCCAAAGAGGGGACCAAAAAGGGTCACAAAACATAAAATGATGCAAGATGAAGTGCTTAAGCAAGAAATTGTTGCTTATAAATTTAGAAGAATTCTTTCCCAAAGAGTACTTGAATGCTGTGACTGTCAACACAGTCTCAGTTGAAGTTAAGGAACATGAAAATGATGAAGAAGAAGAAGAAGAAAAGAAGGATGAACAAGTTAATGAGCATGAGTTGTCACTTAAATTAACCCTTCAACATTCGGGGTCGTCGACGGATCCGAAGATATTGGCTATCCTTGATGCTCTCCCCAGGCGCATGGGATAGAGGGAAATATTTCGTTTGCCAAGAGAAATGTGTAAACAACTGGCTTTGGCACTTCAGCAGCCAGAGCTGTATGCCGACAGGGCGGAAGATGTTGGTGAAGTCAAAGAAAATTCTGACAAATGCGCGTCATGTAATAGCGCCATAGTCTTTACTGATGATGACTTGCTCATGGGATCTAAACCCCACAACCGTCCATTATTTATGACAGGATTCGTTCGGGGTCAAAAGGTCGGTCGTATTCTAGTAGATGGTGGGTCGGCTGTAAACATCATGCCTAAGTCCACAATGAATGAATTAGGGATCACAGTAGCAGAACTATCCCAAAGTCGAATTGTGATTCAAGGATTTAATTTGGAGAGTCAGCGTGCAATTGGCATAATTCGTGTCGATCTCACCATGGGTGACTTGACAACACCTACTCTTTTTCATGTGATTGATGCTAAAACTTCTTACAAAATGCTGCTTGGACGCCCATGGCTGCACGAAAATGGTGTGGTTGCATCTACCCTCCATCAATGTTTAAAATACTATCGTGGAGGAGTAAGGAAAATTAATGGAGATGTCAAGCCCTTCAGTAGAGCAGAGTCTTACTTTGCGGATACCAAGTTCTTTGAGAGTGATGAGGGAACTTCGTCTGAAATATTGCCATCTCAAATTGCTTCGACAGGCAAAAAGGAAAACAAAGCAAAGGTTGGGGCTCCAACACTAGTGAAAATCACTAAGTCAACTCATGTTGAACAGCAAATTCTTCCGGAAGAGAAGGCCGAAGAAAAAGTTGAAAGCTTTCTTCCAAAGAAGACAAAGACAACTCCAGTTCTCCGTTACGTACCCAAGTCGCGCCGCAAGGAAGGCGAATCACCATTTGTGTTGTGTCAAGATGCTCAAGTTAAGCATAGCCAAAATCAAAAGGCTACAACTTTGGTTAAGGAATTGAAGGACAAAGATGTTGTATTACCATTGTCTAAAGATAGTCAAAGTCAAAAGCCAATGACTTTCAAGTGGGTCGAAAGTTCCAAAAACCAAGGTCTCAATAAAGACAAGTTCGACCCAAAAGCATATAAGCTATTGGCAAAAGCTGGGTATGACTTTGAAAATCCCACGCCGATGGGAAAAGTTGTTGAAGTTAAGGCAAACGGACTCAATGGTACGCAAAAGATGCTTCAGCAGTATGGCGTTAAAGTAAATGTGCCTAGGGTAGGTCTCGGTTTTGAATCGTCCGAGCCTATCAAGATCACTATCGGGCATAAGGCAAATACTTCTTCCATGCAATACATTACAACATCAGAATTGGGTGAAGGTAGGGGTGAAGACGATGACATGCCACCACGTGGTTCTATATCTAATACGGTAGATCCATCAAGACCCAAATCACGCCCCTCTGTATTTGACAGGCTAGGCAAACGCGAAGATGTTGCAAAGAACGATGATCAAATCTTATCTCCAAAAGCTTTATGCATAAGGGATAAGCCATCTGTCTTTAACAGAATTGGTGCAACACCTAAGATTCAAAAGCCGTCGCGACAGTCGGTCTTTAGTCGTTTGAAGAGTAAAGCTAATGAAGCTAAGGAAGATGATTCCAAGAAAAGTCGTGTTAAAGGAAGGTATGATGTCAGGAGTGTCGTTCCATCTAGGATGATACGAAAGCAAGAGGTTGATATCACCAAACGACAGCCCCTAAAGGCCAAGGGGCGGATTGTTATCATCTTCAAGAAAGATGAACCATGTGAGGAGTTAGGACAAATTGTTACGTCGCATCACGTTACAGTGCAAGAATTCTCTAACTTAGAGGAAGAAGTTGAAACTGATGAAGCTCCCAAAACATTGGAAGATGGTGGGCAAGCCACGGTGGATAATTTGAAAGAGCTAAACTTAGGGAGTTCTGAAGATCCTCGACCAGTGTATGTTAGTGCTCATCTCTCTCAAGAAGAGGAGCAAGAATACCATAACCTGTTGTCTGATTATAAAGATGTCTTCGCTTGGAGTTACAAAGACATGCCAGAACTCAACCCAAAAGTTGCGGTACATCGCTTAGCAATAAAGAAAGGTGTCAGCCCAAAGAAACAACCTCAGCGAAGGTTTAGGCCAGAGTTAATCCCTGAAATAGAGAGTGAAGTTAACAAGCTCATAGATGCCGGCTTTATTCGTGAAGTCAAGTACCCAACTTGGATAGCAAATATAGTTCCTGTAAGGAAGAAAAATGGACAGTTGAGGATTTGTGTTGACTTTCGTGATTTGAATGACGCATGTCCAAAAGATGACTTCCCTCTTCCAGTCACTGAAATCATGATCGATGCAACTACTGGTCATGAGGCTTTGACATTTATGGATTGTACAGCTGGATACAATCAGATTCAAATGGCAAACGAAGACCAAGAGGCAACTGCCTTTCGCACTCCAAAAGGGATATTTTGCTACAAAGTCATGCCTTTTGGACTAAAAAATGCTGGAGCTACATACCAACGGGCCATGCAAAAGATATTTGAAGATATGATGCACAAAATCGTGGAATGCTATGTTGATGATTTGGTGGTTAAGTCTACAAGAAGGAAGGACCATTTGGAAGATCTTCGCAAAGTGTTTGAGCGGTTGCGAAAATGTCAACTTAAAATGAATCCTCTTAAATGTGCATTCGGCGTCACGTCTGGAAAGTTTCTAGGATTCATTGTGAGACATAGAGGCATTGAGATCGATCAAGCCAAGATCAAAGCGATCCAAGAAATGCCACCACCCAAGAATCTGAAGGAGCTGAGGGGCCTCCAAGGGCGCCTTGCTTATATACGACGATTCATTTCTAATCTTGCCGGAAGATGTCATCCTTTTAGTCATCTCATGAAGAAGGGTTCCCCATTTGAATGGGATGAATCATGTCAAAATGCTTTCCAAAGCATAAAAAATTATTTGTCTTCTCCTCCAGTGCTGGGGGCACCAATTAAAGGGAAGCCACTTATCCTTTATATTGCCGCACAAGAACGATCCTTGGGGGCAATGTGTGCCCAAGAAAATGAAGAGGGTAAAGAAACTGCGCTGTATTACCTAAGTAGAACCTTGGTAGGAGCAGAAATGAATTACTCTCCTATTGAGAAAGTTTGTCTTGCTTTGGTTTTTGCCATCCAAAAGTTGAGACACTACATGCAGGCTCATACAGTTCATGTTGTTTCAAAAGCAGACCCAATCAAATACATATTGTCAAGACCAGTACTCGCGGGTCGACTTGCAAAATGGGCCATTCTGTTAAAACAATATGACATCATTTTTGTCCCTCAAAAAGCTGTTAAAGGACAAGCAATAGCTGAATTCTTTGCAGATCATCCAGTACCCGCAGAATGGGAATTTAAGGATGATGAGTTGCCAGGAGAAGGAGTATTCTATGTGGATGTCTTACCACCTTGGCAAATGTATTTCGATGGGGCAGCTCGTCGTGATGGAGCAGGTGCAGGGGTTATACTACTGTCACCCGAAAAGCATGTGCTAACTTATTCATTTGTCTTGACTCAACTATGCTCAAATAATGTGGCTGAGTACCAAGCTCTTATCATAGGCCTCCAAATGGCTATTGAAATGGGAATAAAGGACTTGGACATTTTTGGAGACTCACAATTGGTAATAAGTCAACTTTCTGGTGAATATGAAGTCAAGAAAGAAGACTTACTCCCTCTCCACAGGCGTGCTTTGAAGCTACTGGCCAAGTTTGAAACTACTAAGTTAGAACATGTTCCAAGAAGTGCCAATAAGATGGCTGACGCGCTTGCTAATCTTGCAGCCACTTTGGCACTGGGGGCAGAGGAGACCATGAATGTACCTGTGTGTAATCGATGGGTTGTGTCGCTTGATGAGGAAGAGAGTGATGAAGAGGTCAATTCAATATTTGTCTATCAAATTAACAAGGAGGATTGGCAACAACCACTGATAGATTATTTGGAACATGGAAAGCTACCAAGCGATCCAAAGCGCAGGAATGAGATACGTCGTCGAGCTCCTAGATTTACATACTACAAGAAAACACTTTATCGAAGGTCCTTTCATGGCCTTTGGTTGAGGTGCCTTGCAGAAGATGAAGCGACAAAAATCATGGAAGAAGCTCACTCTGGGATCTGTGGTGCTCATCAATCAGGCCCAAAGTTGCATGATCATGTCAAAAGAATGTACTACTGGCCTACAATGGTACAAGATTGCATGGATTACGCGAAGAAATGTGAAGCATGTCAGTTCCATGCCAACTTTATTCATCAACCCCCAGAACCATTACATCCCACAGTGGCTTCTTGGCCCTTTGAAGCATGGGGACTTGATGTTGTAGGACCTATCACTCCAAAGTCGTCCACAGGCCATGCATACATTTTGGCTGCAACGGACTATTTCTCCAAGTGGGCTGAAGCGATTCAACTTCGTGAAGTGAAGAAGGAAAATGTGGTTGACTTCATTCGAACTCACATTATCTATAGATATGGTGTACCAAAACGAATTGTCACTGACAATGGGACACCATTTTACAACAGGTTGATGACAAGTCTCTGTGAAAAGTTCAAATTTACCCAACATAAGTCGTCAATGTACAACGCTCCTGCAAATGGGCTAGCTGAAGCCTTTAACAAAACGCTTTGTAACTTGTTGAGTAAAGTAGTGTCAAAAACTAAGCGTGATTGGCATGAGCGGATTGGAGAAGCTCTTTGGGCATACAGGACAACATATAAGACTGCAACACAAGCAACGCCATATGCTTTGGTGTATGGTGTGGAACCTGTCCTACCATTGGAGTTGCAAATCCCATCATTACGAGTTGTTATACAAGAAGGCCTAACCAATGAAGAAAGCGATAAACTTCGATTAGCAGAGTTAGAAGCACTTGATGAAAAGAGGCTACAGGCTCAACAAAGTTTAGAATGCTACCAAGCTCGCATGTCACGGGCCTTTAATAAAAAAGTTAGGCCTCGTTCCTTCCAAGTTGGGGACATGGTGCTGGCAGTAAGAAGACCTATAATTACATCCCGCAAGACTGGGAACAAATTCACATCTAAGTGGGATGGCCCTTATGTGGTGCGAGAGGTCTATACAAATGGAACTTACAAAATAGTAGATAGTGATGGGTTGCGCATCGGTCCTATAAATGGCAAATTCCTTAAACGCTACTACTCTTGAAGTGAAGTTCGTTGAAGAACAGTAGTAAAGCTCCAAAAAAAGCTGTCACTAGAACTACGTATGGCTTGATCTTGCAAAGCGATGTCATTGTTGCTTGCAGGTACGTAGGCAGCTTGAGTAAGTAGATGTGATGTGACATTCGATGATATATGATGAAAGAATGAAAACTCAAGTTCAGCCAAAACAAAAAAAAAAAACTATCTCCTAAGCAAGAGTATAAACTGCAAGTTAAAAAAAAAACTATCTCCTAAGCAAGAGTATAAACTGCAAGTTCAAAAAAAAAAAAACTATCTCCTAAGCAAGAGTATAAACTGCAAGTTCAAAAAACAACTATCTCCTAAGCAAGAGTATAAACTGCAAGTTCAAAAAATTATTTCCTAAGCAAGAGTATAAACTGCAAGTTTAAAAAGAAATCTCTAGGCCCGCAAGAGTCTAAACTGTGAACGGCTAAAACAAAAACAAATAAATAAACAAAATTAACGGCGCAAGGCCTAATCAACGTCCATCCATGTTGTGGGTGTAATCGAGGACTGGTAGTCAAGTATCTGCCTCTTATGTTACTCAAACTCCTTAATTGCTTCGGCATCCCACATAGGAGTAGCCTCCAGTTCCGCTATGTNCCAGTTCCGCTATGCGTTTCTCTACAGCTTGCACTTTATCCTCGAAAGAAGTTCGAGAATTTTTCTCTTCCTCCAATTTGAGATGAAGAGCCTCAATTTCCATCTCCAACTCTTTCTCTTTCTTCAGTGATGCATCCATTCCAGACTTAAACTGTTGAATTTCCTTAGCTACCATATGCTTAGCATGCTCCACTTGGTCAGGGCGCTGACGAGTGGCAATATTATCTTGTAACTTGAGAAAAGATTCAACAGTTGTGATGTAAGACTCAACTTGATGCTTCAACGGTTTGGGATCTCCCTTTAGTCCTT
>PYUH01000447.1:0-26203 GCA_016808085.1 Suaeda aralocaspica
GGGGGACGAGGGGGAAGGGTTAGTGGGGGATGAAAGGAGATTAATCTCAGAGTGTTTGTTATTTGCCAAATCCAATGTTCATTGAGAACATGGGATAATCCATTATGTGAACTATTGGGCGATTGGGGTTGAGGCGTCCTCGCGAGCAAGGGTGGGGTGGCAGATGTGGGTTTGTTTTTGGGGGGTGGTGTGTTTAAACTTGGGCTAAGTGTGTGGAACTTGTGTGAGAAGCATCCAGAGTTTGCTGATTTGTTCCCGAAAGAGCTTATAGATTAGCTAACTGTAATTTATCAGAGAGAGGGTTATGTGAATCGATTTGAGTTTGGGCAAAGGTCTAAAGGGTATGAGTTTGGGGGGGAAGAAAATAAAAAAAGTGGGAGACCATGGGTGGGGTGGAAGATAGAGGGGGAAGGGGGCGTTGCTTTAACAACGCAAACATCAGAAACCGTTTGTAACCATAACTCCATATGTGGTTGAAAGACGGCCCCACCCACGGGTACAGACAGCTCCGATAGATCCGGGCGCCAGACCGGCACTGATATCGCTAGGCTAAGGACGCGCGGTTGCGGGATACCCGTAAGGGGCGCTTGTTCCCCAGTTGTCGAGAGGGGGGGGGACGAGGGCAAGGCGGGGGCGCCGGAAGTGCAGGTTCCGGGCCAGAGAACACATGGGGCCGAGAAGTAGAAATGAAGCAACGGACGCAACGGGGGGCTCCGGGGGAGGGCAGCCGATATCTGGTGCGAGCCAACGAGCCAGGACAAGAGATCTAGAGGGAAGGGGAAGCGGAAAAAAAAAAGGAAAGAGGGAGATAGGGAAAAGAGGGGGAAAAGAGGGGAAGAGGGCAGGAGGTGCACATTCGGTTGGGAGTGAACGGAACGAAAATGGCAGAGGGGGGGTGGCGGAAGTCCATCGACGACCTACGTGGAGCCGGGTCAAGCAAACAGGGGGAAACAGGGGGACCTTAGCTCAGAAGGACCGAAAAGGAATGTCTGGCGCTCCCCTGCAACACGGAGGGATACGCTAGCAGCGATGAAAGCGGGCAGCACAAACTGGACACGTATCAGGATGAAAGGGAAACGGGTGGGAGAACCAAGTTCTAGGCCCTAAGAAGAGGCCACAGGTACGGGGAGAAGTATATTCCCGAAAACGAGAAGATCAGCGCGCTCAAAGAGAAAGTGGGCACACCTCAAAAGCATTAGAGTGCATAGTGTCGAGTCCACAACAGAAGGGGACGAAGAGCACGGCAGGACAACCCGGCCAGAACGTCAGACAGGGGCCACGGGGGAGAAGAAACCGTTGTGTTAAAAACCAAAGAGCGGAAACTCAGAAGGGAAGTATGGAAGACAGAGGCAGAATGGGGGGGGGCTGAGGCGACAGAGTACCGGGGGAGGGTGGTGGTGGGGCCCCCCGGGGCGGAGGCGGGGGGCGAAGAGGGACGTGGGGGGGCGGTGGGGGAGGAAAGAGCGGATCGCGGAGGGGAGGTAGGGGAGGATCGGGGGAGGGCTTGGCGGAGGGGACGGGAGAAACGGGACGGGGGGGGGGAGACGGGGGGCGGCGGAGGACGCGGGGGGGGCCGGGTGGGGGGAAGGTGACAAGACCAGGAGCGTAAGAGAGAGGGATGAAGGCAGTGGAGGCGAAACGAGGCAAAATGGGCGGGGCCCGCGGGATCGCCAAGACGAAAGGGACGAACGCGAGTCCGAAAATCGAGCGAAAAATAAAAAGAGCGGTAAATATGGCGTGCAATGCCATGCGGGCGCAGCCGTAAAACTCCCGGGACCGATCGCCCGGAATCATAGATCAGCAAGGTTCCCCGAAGTCCCAAAATACCCACCTGCGGCGTAGGGAACAAATGTATTTGTTCTATGATGCGGGCGCAGGTTGCAAGCGTGTTGGCTCCGATTTTGCTTCCGTGCGGTTGTTGCTCGGTGTTTTAATTTATAAAACCTAATTACTATATATACTTATTGTAAAGGGGCACGAAGCTAACCAGTTTTTAATCATCTTTTTTACCTAGGATTCCAAAAAAAATTGTGGTGGTAAAAAACTTTTTTTTTTCTCTCTAGAATTTTAAGGAATTAATATTTTGTCTGAATTCAACTTTCCCATTCAATGCAATTCAAGTCGATCTTTGGGTAATTGCGTGCCTTATGCGTGGCATCCGGGTAAGTTCCAGGGGGCGTCTCTTGAAGGTCTAATGGCGTTCTTAGTTTGTGAGTTTTAGATTAAGTAGGGTTGTTGTTGTTTGTGCGTAATTGAGTTTAGTAGTAATTAATGTAGTTGTAAGTAAGGCTGGGTCGTGAGCATGTGGTGGGAAAGGCAATGACTTTGGGGGGCCGGAATGGGAGTGCATAGTACGTTTTCTCTAGATTTATTTTTTGTTAGGGGACTATGATCATAATTGCATTTAATTAAGGGTTCTAATGAGGTCGCGTCTTCTTAGGCTTCGAATGGAAATTCCTGATGCTTGATTTCAGCGATTGCAAGTAAATTGTGGCCAGATTGGGATTGGGGTAAGGAGGGGTAGTGTTGAAAGCGAGGGCGAGAGGGCAGATTACCACAAGTAGACCACTGAATAATAGGCAAAAACGCATTTATTTCTGCGAGCGAGAGCCGGTAAAGGAGGTTTGAGGGCGTCGAAGTGCGAGAGAATGAGGGTGAGCCCTAGTTCAATGAAAGGCCAAATGAATTGGTTAGGAGCGTTAATTTTAGGTTTGTTGATTGATCATAGTGACCGGTAGCTCTAGGTTTCCATTTAATAGAGTTTAAGCGTATTTTCTCGTCATTTTTCTTTAGTTTCAATCTTGTCTCTTAGTTTCTAAGCTAAAACCATTTACCGAATTTTCCAACCAAGCCCACTACAACAACGCTTTATGCTTTTTAAGACTAGTAGGATTAATAGTCTTCCCCTGAGATCGATCCCTACTTCTAGCTATATTACTCTACTGTTGTTTTCGTTTTTTGAGGTGTGCGACAAACATTGCCATCCCGTACCTTGTTTCCATGCACAAAGATGACGTGGGTTTGGTCTTTTCCCAAACTTATTAGGTGTCCCTTTGAATTCCTCTAATGATGGGGGAGTCAAGGAGAATAGGAACAACTATTAGATTGGGGACATAACCCTACCCTAGTGAGTACTAATATAGGGTTTCTCATCCCTCTTATTCTGCCCATCATGAATAAAAAAAGAATTTAAATCGGGTCTCTAACGATATTAGTCCCATACTAATTATAGAACCTCATAAGCCCGTTATTTTATTAATCATTTATGAGCTAACTTTAGGAATGCCTTTAACACCTACAATTATACTGTAGCCCATAATATTTATAGTCGAACAATTCCCACTTGGGCCCAAATGTATATAGTATGGAGATGTATACTGTTTGAGCTCCTTAACTTTTGCTGATCATGTCAAAGGGTAATCTTTAAAAATCTCGTCCATAATTATATGGCCAATATGGACCCAAAGCGGCTTTTGTCATCTTTATTTGAACAAAGTCTTAATGATCCACATATCAAAAATATAAATGACACAGATCAAGTATGGATGCGTGCATGGACAATTTCATGCAATGTGATGTCAAACATGTCTATTTCCAACTAGTCCACGTTAGGTTTGATGAGATCATACCAAAATAGAACTGGGGAACATAAACGAATACTATTTCGCAGAAAAAAATATAATCCAAAACATAAAATATGTATCTATAACAAATTTAACATCCATACACAAAACACTCCACTAAGCCTGAATATCATCAACAACATTGAACAACCATTCGAGCAATGTGCTTCATGAAGACCTTGGTGTTAAGTCCCTAGTTCAGGCCGGGATCCGCAATCAGAGTTTGTCCAATGTGCTCCATAGACATACACAACCACTCTGAACTCTTCCTTAACACACGTAACCTTCATATCAATATGTTTAGTTTGTGATGAGCTCTGTGGTTATTCGAGTATAGTACTGCAGAGAGTTGTGTCACAAAATATCTTGAGAGGTCCTTTTGAATTCCATTCACAATTCGCAGTCCTATGAACAAATCCTTAACCCATTTGCATGGTTAGATGCCTCAAACACATGAGATAAACTCTGCTCCATGGTGGAAGGTGCTAGAGGTTCGGTTGCTTAGCACTCCTCCAATATAGCTCCTCCGGCAAGCAAGTAAAACATAACCGAATGGTCTACAGTATCCTTGATCCATTAAAATCAGAGTCGGAATACCAATGATCTCTAATTTTTTCCACCTTTTGTATGTGAGATGTAGTGCTTTTTCTTTGAAGATATCGCCAAAACCCCTTTTGACCGCTTTCCATGATCATGCCGAGTGTTAGTAAGTATCTACACACAATCCCAACAATGTACCAATATCTGGAACGCGTACAAACTTGAGCATACATTACGACTCCCTAATGCCTGAAGCATCAGGAAATCTTTTGCATTTCTCTCCTTTCAAAATATTCTTAGGGCATTGACTAAGACTAAACCTTGTTCCTTTAGCCACATGGGGTATCAGTTGGTTACATCCGCATGCTGAATATTCACAGAAACCTTTTTTGATAGAGTTCATTTGTGATATCCAAGAATACCTCGAGAACGATCTCTTCGTATCCGATTCCTTACAGAATGATGCATCACCAAGAAAATCCTTCATTTCAAATTTCCTTGGATAAGAAACTCTTGGTTTCATGGCAAAAGATCTATACATTACTTGCAAGCAATATGTCTCAACATAATTTAAAGCAGAAAAAAATATGTCTACTCCCACTGAACTTGTGGTACACACAATCCTCACCTACATTCATCAATCCAAAAGAGCTGATAACGTTCAGAAACTTGTTAGTACCATTGAACGGCTATGCTGTTTGAGACCATAGTATGGGATTTCTTTATTTGCAAAACCATTTACTTGCATCCACCTGATACAACGTTTTGGGTTGTGCACCATATATTGTTTCATCATCAGTGTCACCATTGAGAAAATTCAGTCTTTACATCCATGCTGAGTAACTCAGATCAAACGTGGGGGCACCAATTTTTGCCATTATTGCTCTAAAAGATCTTCGATGTAACTGGAGAGAAACGTCCCTCTTATAGTCACTGGCCTTTCAACTTGAGTATAACCCTTTGCAACATAGGCGTGCTTTGAATTCGCTATATTTACCTCTTTGAATCACTTTTGGTTGTTAAATATCCCTTAAACCAATGTGCTTCACCCACTTCAGTAATTTAACAAGTTCCCATACACCATTGTCACCATGGCCTTCTTTCTTCCATTCAATGCATCAAATCCATTCTTTGAGAAATTAGGACTTTTCATGGCGTGATGAAAGTTGATTGTATTCAACCTTCCACTCCCAATATGAACCTCATGCTTCCGAGATATACATATAGTCATCAGGAATAGATTCCTCCTTTCTCTAAATCTTCTAATGGCATTTTGTCTGTGAGTGTTTGATTTGCTCTCAGCAGCTTGATAGGAAAAGTTTGAAACATTGTCTTGCGGTTCTTGAGTTGTTTCTGGAACAACGCCTAAAACTGCATCCTGGATCATTGTTAACAACAATGGAGAGGAAGAGGAACAAGCTCTTCTTCAAGACACAGTTTCTATCCTTATCTCTCCCCAAACTCAACATCCTCAACAGAAGTGGGCATTTCCCGTTCAAAATGGTCCGGGTAGTGGGATTATAAAGTTATACCCTCGTAACCGTTCTGAGTAGCCACAAAGTAACTTCAATTGTCCTTGAGTCCAACTTCTTTCATTTGGCCTATTAGGCTTGCCACTGGACACCCCACCCAATGTGTTAAATGATTGATACTTGGGCTTATTTCCAGTCCTCCTACACTCATATGGGGTGTTATAGTTGCCTTAACTCTATTTAGTGATATAGTTGCAGTTCTTTATTGCCTCTCCCTAAGTGAATCAGGTAAGGTAGTTTGACTAATCATACTCTTACCAGTCCTTCAATGTCCTATTTCGTCTCTCAGCTACACATTCATGTTGGCGTTACCAGGCATGGTGTATTGTGGGACAATACCACATCCTAGGAATTTAGCAATGGCGCTGGACATTGTCACCTGATCCATCATATCTACCACAGTATTCACCACCACGGTCAGATCTGACAGCCTTTATTCTTTTGCTAAGTTGGTTTTCCACCTCAACTTTATAATTTTTTTGAACACATCCAGTGATTGGGACTTCTCATGTATAAGATAAGATAACCATATCGAGAAAAATCGTCTTGGAACGTTATAAAATTTGTTGACCATTCGTACTAGTGTAGGAAAAGTCCATACATCCGAGGACAAATACTTACATTTTCCGCCATCTTTTAAGTTGGTTCCATCAATAGTGGAATGAGTTGATGTTTAGAAGATATACCGAAGTAGATGCATTAACTAAAACAATGAACCAAAACAGTACAACTCAATTCAATATTCCATTGCTATGCAATAAAAATAATGGTAGGGCCCATCACAAGGTACCTAGTACAACATTAACATTTAGTCTTTGGACAGAAAAATTAATTTGTAAGTGGTACCCTCAATATAGTAAATAAAATTTGACAACAAATCCCGGTCAAATAATAAACCTTTCTTTGGACTGATTTATTATTCACATGGAAAACTTTATAATCGCCACAATTATATCACTACACGTGTATATATAATTCGGCCAAATAACGTCCTTCCTTTGGGAAGAACAATATTCGCATGAATTAAATACACACAACCATCTCAATAATTTAAATTAAACAATCTACGTAAAGAGGTTACTTTGGTAACATATTACTTCAATTAATTAATTTAAAATGTGAGACGAACTTTATAAGCAAAGTTGTCGGTGAGTATTAAAACTAATTTAAGACTTAAACATATGGGCAAAACAAAAAATTAAACAAGCACCATATATTTATAAGATGTAATAACATGTTATACATGTTACGTTATCTTTGTATCAAAAAAAAATAATCTATAACATAACAAATATAGGGGCAAAAGAAATATTATCCAATACTGCCTATAACCTTATTGTAACATAACCTCACAATTAGAACATTATACTCAAAGTCTCAAACTGCCAAAGCTTCATAAGAGAAGAAAAAAAAAAGTAAACAAATGTATATGTACAAAGTGTAATACCGTCATATTAGTACAATGTCATAATTCCTAAAATAAAATAAAATAAATAAAAGCAAATGAATGAAAGATTCCATTGAGTCATTGTATCATACACTTTGAAACAATACACGGAGCCCGCTATTACGCTATATGAATATATTACTACACAATTTGACCCCAATTGAAAAAAAAAACTTTTATAAGATAATACAAAATGTCAAAACACTAACACGAGTACCAAACAAAAAAATAACAACATGCATCTAAATCAATATTTCGTATCAAAAGTTTACACAACCTTTGATAGTAGAATACAAATCAGATACCACATAGTAAAATTCGAACAAAAAAAAAAAAAAAAAAAAACACCAAATAATCTAATATGAAGGAGGCTCATGATACCACTTGTTAGAATTAAACCTTTAAAACCATAGATCGAAACTCCATATTGAATTATTTAATACATGGGCATAAATTGCAGAAGCGTACCTTGTTCTATGACAAAAATTGGCAGTGGGTTTGGTCTTTCAACTCTATATGGTGTCCCTTTTGAATTCTCCTAATGATGGGGAGTCAAGAGAATAGGAAAACATATGAAATTGAGGACCATAACCCTAACCCTAGGAGGTATATATAAGATTTTTTCATCCTCTTATTCGGCCCATCATGAAATAAGGGAATTAATCGGGTCTCTACGCATATTAGTCCATACTAATTCTAGATACCTCATAAATCCAGTTATTTTATTAATCACTTTTATGAGCTAAATTTAGGATAGCTTTATACACCTACAATTATACATGTAAGCCCATAATATTATATTCTAACACAACTCCCTAAAAGTCACTTCTTCACAATAATTAAGAAAAGAAGTAAGAACTAGTCGTTAGACAGAAGCATTCTGAAGGCAATAACAGTAATTCAACATACCCTATACATGGATCTCATCAATCTTACGATTCTGAGAATGAGCCATCTTAGGATAATGTTGATTTCATAGTATAGCATTAAACCGATTAATAATGAAATGGTCAGTGAAAATTTAGAATTTAGAAATTAGAATACCCAAAAACTAGGACTAACTTAGAGGCTTATTTATTTAAGAATAACATGAAATAGATAACATTGATTGTCCTTTTAATCTCAGCTTAGGATTGTCACTGAGTGCAAGCATCCACTAGTTCCACCTATCAGCTGAATGTTTTTATTTTAACACAACCAATTTACCATTTAAGACTCTAATAGTGTTTGTCACTCATATGCAACAATTGATGTTATCTTTGAACAAACAACAATTGCAAAACATTGATGCAATAATGAAATTAATTTTTAATTCACAAACACTGAATTTCAAAATTTTGACTAAAAGAACAATTGCACGCCCTTGGTGTAGTTTGATTGATTCACTTGTGTTTAATTCCCGCTTTTAGTGTCTTAGCTAAACAACAACTCAAAGAACCCTTATAATAGAATAGATTTTTAGAATAAGTAGAAATTCAGTGTCTCCTTGTGGATTCGATCCCTACTTCTTTATCTACATTATTTGGTGTTGTAGGTTTATTTTTAATAGTCACATGATTAGCCTTTCTATATTTAAGGTCACTGTGTTTAACATATGTGTAAGTCAAAATATATCAAACAAAAGGGAACGGAGGGCGTGATATTTTAAAATTTATTTCGAATATTAATATATCCAATTCGTAAATATTCAGATATTTGATTTGTACTCACCTCTGCATGCTAACTCTCTATATTGTCGAGCATGCAATAAGAGATTTGGATATGAAAATATAAGAATATGTAAGTTGTGATATATACAAATGAGTTATGGCCTAAAGACGTAACAATTATTTTTTTGTGACTCAAATTAATTATTGTCACTTGTATTGTTTTTATCCCAAACTTGAAGTCACAATTAAAAACATAACATGAAAAAATGACTACTTTGACTTGACTATGCTTAGTTACGACTTGAATTTAAAAAATATGAAATTACAAAAATACGCTCCTAGACAAGAGCTAATCTACCATAAATATCATTGAGTAAACAAAAAAACAGTACGATTGGTTTAGGAAAAATAGAATGGAGTAAGGGAAAACTTAATATTGGAAATTAAACAGAAACATAATAAATTGTAATTTTCCATTTAAAATTAATCGACCTAGCTTTACTATTTAATCTTTTTTAATTTTTGTGCATCAAACGCAACTTACAAAGTGAAATATGGGGAATAATTGATTTTGAAAAACCTTATATAATCTCGAGCTTCCATGTTCCTCACAAGTGAGAATTCATTAATTTTCCACTTTTTTCACTCTTCTAAGGGATCTTTTAGTTCAAAAGGTTGAACAGACATCAGGATATGACTTAATAATTCATCATATTTTCAAAGTTATTTGGTTCATTCAAAAACATGCATTTGTTGACACTCACATGACATGGAAAAAACGATAGTTTGAAATTACAGAGTAAAACATGTTTAAGATTTTTTGATGAAAAAGGAAAAATCGAGCATTATTAAAGTAAAAGCACAATGAAGGTTATAATACTTGAAATAACAGAGTTCATAACTCGATACTCCGTATATTGATACCAAAAAACTCAATTCAATTCAACTTGAAAACCAAACACATTGCATCAAAAATAGACTTCCAAGTTCCAACACCAAACCAGTAAACCACCATGGTTTCAGAATTTTGAGATTTGTTTCCAAACACACAAGTATACCACCATTGGTGCCATAAAAACCAATCGCCTCCAATTAGGGTAAGAGAAATTAAGAACTGACATTTAGGCGAACAGAACTACCACTCAAGGTGAACCTGTGCATTCAAGGAGAGTACTACCACTCAAAAACAAATACATCTATGATGTATGCACACAACTACTATCTCCTACAAAGTGAGGTACTAAAATTGGGAACCATTGCTGTTTGCCATTTCCAATGGCTAGCAATCTCCGGCACCCTTGTTTGGTAAAATGGCTAATCATTTCCATTCTAATTGCAGACAATTTTACATCACATCTAACTAAAAATACAGCATTACCATTCACAAGCAAATGATTCAAACTTGGTTCAATTAGGATTTCTACGTTCAAAGCTGTTCAAACCTCCCACTTCCAGAGGTAGAGTAACAAACCAAACTCAAGAAAGTACTTGATAGTAAGTTGATAACATAGGTCTAACATTGCAAAAAGAAAAGGAAGAAAAAAAAAACATAGGTCCAACAGCAACAACAAATTTTTAACAAAACGAAAAAGATATTAACATAGGTGCACTAGTAACTATGATTTCACGAGCGTTGTGGTGCATGCCTGTGTTTGCCTGTACATATACCTGAAAGACTGAAACACCGGATAAAAATGAATTGTTACTTGCTAGTTAATGCAGTTATAATATGTCAAGGACAGAGCAATCAATCAATAGAAAATCAAAATCAAACTGAATTTCACTTTTACATACCGCATGCAGCTACACTTTAAAGCAATTAAAATGCATCAGCATATAAGATATTGCATAGCATAGAAATACTGATTACCATGAGAAATTAGAGTATTATACCTGTACAAACTTCCAGACTGCTAAACACTGCAGATCACCAAACAGCCACCAATCATAATAATTAAAGTTCTTATCATTTTGGAAGAGAACGCTCCGTCTGAATCGTATTACCGAACAGCTGAAATGAAACAGGAACTTTTTCGGTTCCTAAGTTGCTCTTATGTTGTTCAGGAGCAGCTCCGTCAATTGATAGAACAGTGTTTTGGCTATCACCAGAAGGTCTGTTCGAAGGTGAGCAAGTGATAGCTGAGCAAGCGTCCGAAGTTGAGCCAGTAATAGCCGAGCAAGAGGCCGAGCTATTCAACTTATCATCATGGTGACCTGGACTGGTGACACCTCCAGTACCTTCCACAGAATTAGGAAGTTTATCAATACCTTCTATGAGATCAGGAAGCTTATCAATACCTTCCAAGGGATTAGAAAGTTGAGGAATAGAAGGTAACAAATTTAAGAAATGCCTGGTTCCCTGTATGCCGTTGCCATCAACAATATTGTTGTAATTGGCAAAGGATGGGTTAAAGTTGTCCATCATAGGATGGAATCCATTTATAGGTAGGTGGATATCTCCCTGAGCGTCAGTCGGTAATCCAGAGTTGTTCAAACCCCTGTATTTTTTGAAGGGAGGGAATGCATTAGGAGGTGGTGTCGGACCAAGAAGCTTCAACTGCCAAGGATTCAGTTTTTGCATGGCTTTCAAACCTTCAGTTTCCTCATCCCATGCCACCTACAAATTTTTAGCAGTTCAGCTATCTGCTCTATTCCTAACCAAAATAATAAAACTACAGAACAAGGTTTGCTGACTTGATGCTTGATTAAATGATGAATACAATGCTTTTACTTAAATATTACAAAAGAAGATTTGTGAAAAAAGCACTTAAACGTTCAGGGTTTGAAAATAAATAAGTTGCTTTTTAAACCTTTGGTACCCCCACCAAAGCCACCATCACATGAGATTTGCCACCGAATCTTTTATTATGCAAGTATTTAGACAAATTGAGAAGCGATTGCAACATCTAATAACATTAATCCCGAATGAGACTATTCATATGTTTCAGCAACAGAACTGCCCTGAGGGTGGCCAGAGAATAAAGATGTAACTATACTTGATTGATCACAACTAAATCTAAAAATCAAAATCCATCCGATTTCCTCATCCAAAGGTTTTCACAAAAATGAATATTATTATGATGATGATTCTTATCCAATGTTTTCAGAAAAAATGAATATTATTATTCCTATCCAAAGTTTTCACAAAATCGAATACTAATATTGCGATTGGGCTATCAAGCCGGGTACCAACAATATTGGAGCACATCAGACACTTTTCAAATCCTCCAAGTATGAACACCTAGGGGCAAGGCAATCCCAGTAAAGCAAATCAAAGGTTGACTTAGAACGCAATGAAATAAAGCTTTCAACGTCTACTAGAGCAAAATGAGTCCATGACAAGTCAAACCCCCATTACATTACGTTGTGCCAAAATAAATCAATGACTATTCCTCCCTTGTCACTACCACAAAAATTAAATTCAAAAAAACAATCAAAATCATGAATGATATTACTATTCCTATACAATGTTTTCACAAAAATAAATGAACATTATTATTATTCGTACCTATCCAATGTTTTCACAAAAAATGAATACCATTATTCCAATGGGGCTATCAATCTACTAGCAATTAAAGAGCACATCAAAGGTGTGACGAAATTTACCCTGTCAACGTCTCGAGCAAAACTAGACCACCATGAGAAGTCAAACCCCCATTACATTGTAACTAAAATAACCAAATCAATGACTATTCTTCCCTGGTCACTACGACAAAAATTAAATTACACTCGTTTACACCCAAAAAAACAAAAAATACTAATGGACTGTCATAAACTAATAAAAAACAATGAGTTTAAGAGCACTAAACAAAACAATAATCCAAAATTAGACAACACAGAAATAGGAAACAAACATGTCATAGCATTCCAATTTTCATCACTCTCAAAAATTCAAACAACATATTATTATAATAATATTAATAAGAAATTAAGAAGAAGCGATACCTCGAGCATTCGCCAGCAAGAACCCGGCCAGGACCGATCAGCAGCAGGATCAACCGAAGCAACCGAACCATTATGCCAAGTCTCCCTCAATCCATCATCAGTCTCCATTGACATCTTGACTCTGGTCCCAGGAGTCCAATAAAATCCACAAGACGCCTCCACCATCTCAGCATCGACAACGAACTCCGCCATACCGGGCCTAGGATAAAACACAGCTTCGAACGGCAAACCATTAACCGCCTTCTCAGCAGCATCCAATACAGCCTTAGGTCGAACCCTCCCTTTCTTCACCCTAGAAAATCCAGTCGGCGGTTCAGGCTCATCTTCTTCCTTTTTGTCCTTTTCGTCTGGGATATAAAAATATTTCATGAAGGCCCGACGAAGCCCAACAAAGAGTTCTTCAGTTACAGTGTTTCTGATAAAAACGACAGTATCTCCAGCAATTAGGTACTTAGCATTAACGTATTTGCTCCAACCAGTAGTTAACAAGTGTCTTCTTGGAGTCCCTCGGTAAATGTGCCGGAATTCCCACTTATGCCCCTTGACGTCAGCGATTCTTATATTCATCACTGGTGGATCGTCATTGAAATTCAGTTTAGGGAATATTGTTTCCGCGCAGTACCGCGGCACAGAGAATCCTCCCCCATTGTTCGCATCAGAAATCGTCAAAATCTTGTTGTACCAAACAAACCCTGGGTTCGGGCCTGAACTCGGGCTTCCTTCACCAACACCAAAACCCTCATCACTTTTAGTGCTACTACCACCACCGTTTTCTTCCCCAAGATCGGACCTCACTGGTTCAAGGTCGAACTTGACCAAGACTTCCTCAGTACGAGGATCACCAAGGAAGGTCAATTTCGTCAATACACAAAGTATCGCAGGCGTAGGAGGTAAATTGACCTTCGAAGAAGCTTGTTCAGCGTGTCCATTAGCAAAGTAGTAAACCCTAGAATTCAATTGTGGAAGATGAACTAATTTCCCAGCACATGCTCTCCATACTCCACCACTAATTTCATGAAAACCATCTAACGCCATTTCAAACAAAAACAACAAGATCCAATTGAATAGGGTTTTTTGTTTTTTCTTTTTTTAAGTCACATTATTTATAGATTGATTTGATTTTCCCTGATTTTTTGATATATGTTGTTACGATATTTTTTCGACATCATAAAGATATGTTTTAAACTCAAATTTTTTTTTTGTTTTTGTTTTAAAAAAAAAAATAATTTAAATTATTCACTCTCTATTTTGTTAGGGTAAAAATTTATTCTATGTTTTTGTAATATTTTACCCAATCTTATCAAAACATAACTTAACCACGGTTAAAAAAAATATTATTAGCCCTTTCAAATAGCAAAATTAGTTTTTTTTGGTAAAAAAACTTGCTCCATATTATTTGGTCACAATTCAAATTTAATGTTTTTATTTTAACACAACCAATTTACCATCTAAGACTCTACTAGTGTTTGTCACTCATATCCAACCATTAATGTTGTCTTTAAACAAACAACAATTACAAAACATTGATGCAATAATGAAATTAATTTTTAATTTACAAACATTGAATTTCAAAAGTTTGACTCAAAGAACATAATCACTAAAGCTCCATATATTTTTTTGTTTTAATTAATTCTTTACATTTTTTTTCACAGTTTTTGATGTACATGTTTACACGTTAATACCCCATGCTTTATAAAAATATACTGTATATACGTAAAAACTACGGAGTATATTCTAAATGGATCTTGCTAACATACGCCCTCGAGGCGATAGATAAGCATTAAAAAGTTTCTCAAGATAATATTAATTTATGAATTCAAGTTAAAATCATGCATGTTCTTATTGTAATTAATCTTTGATTAAGTTATTATTTTTACTTTTTGTATGTTTATTCATGTGGGAGCGCTTGTTAGTTTTTGTTTTTCTTAAATAAGTCAACTGTCATAAAAAAATAAGTCAACAAAATCTAATATAAATATGTTATTTATTATATATAATGAAGATTTTTCACTTTTAAACTTCATCTTTTCATGTATCCCAAAAATACATGTAAAATATTACTCGTCATGCTATATTTACTTTTTTGCATTTCCAAGACGCAACTTATAAAATTAATATCTCGAGTTTATTATAATTAAATATTATAAAAATTATATATTCGAAAAATATACATCAAGACGAATTAAACAAGATCTCATATGATTATGTTTTTTATTACGTATTAAACACCAAAGTGAGTCAAAGTTACTATGTCAAAAACTCTAATTAGCAACTAACAAAAGACCGGGAGAGTAATTAAAACCGATGGTATACATTTTCGGACCAAACTTAACTTCCTGCTCTATAATATATGTAATGTTGTGAATGAATTTCCACTGTAAATTAAATCCTTTGATATAGTGTAGTTTCAAGATAAAACTTTTTAAAACAAACTGTGCTAATTCAAGCATAACTTGTATGTGATGGGGGTATTAAGACTATGAAAATACTTTTTTTTTTGCAGGCGAGTATTAAGACTATATGATGGTTACATCACATGAATCATAATAATTACTGTGGAAATCATATAGCTGTAGCAAAAAATAATGCGGATTATTATTATTATTATTATTATTATTATTATTATTATTATTATTATTATTATTATTATTATTATTATTATTATTATTATTATTATTATAGGAGAGACTTTGTTACTAAGTTTGTTATTGATATGGTTAGAGGATTAGGGTAAAACTAGGAGAAAGAGACAATTTTGAGGTTTGTAAATCTCCTATTCTTTAGAAATTGTTTGATTTGATTTTCCCTGAATTTTGTTATATGTTGTTATTAGAATTTTTTTGCGCCATACTACAGATATGTTTGAACCCAGAATTGTTTTTTTTTTTTTTTTTTTTCAAATTTTCAAATATTATTTTATCTCATTAGAGCATATTCCAATATAGGTTGTTACAGTAGTGTTACTCTCTATTCTCTATGTTGTTAGGGTAAAGATTATTCTATGCATCTGTAGTATTTTACCAAGTCTTATGATCTAATCAGATAACGTTTTCAAAAAATTAAATAACCTAACTATGGTTGAAAAAATATTACCAATCATTTCTAGGGCAAAATAGTTTTGGTAAAAAAAACCTTATAATTTGTTGAAATTCAATTTTATTACTCCCAACACAATGAATCCTCCCTCTAACAGTGTTTCAATTCAATCCTATAGTCATATGCAACAATTTATATCCATCTTTGAACGGACAACAATAACCCCTTTTAGGTTCCACATTATTAGCATTAATGTTTATTTGAATGTCAAAATTTTGACCATATAACTATATAAGGACACTACCACTAAATCATAACTACATTATCGGAGCAAACTTAAAACCATAATAGTGGTGAGGTTAAATTGGGGTAATAATTGATAAAAGAGAAACAACTTGCAATTAATAGTGGGTGATGTGTGGGGTCTATCTTAATAAAAAAATATTATAAACCTAATAAAGTTGTTTAGTAAAAAAAATATGGAGCATCCTAAAACAACATATGTAAAAAAAAATTAGGGAACAGAGTGAGTATATAATATCATTTTTTTTCTTTATACACAAGCGACTAGCTCGAAATAGGTATCAAACACTTCTTAATTTTAACTTGTTCCAAAAAGAATATAAAGACAAAACATCTCTTATGATAATCTAATCAACAATGCACAAAGTCTATATTATATCCTAGGTTGCAAGGCTATATTCACCATATTATCCATGTATTTCGGGCCTATTTACTCCAGCTAAAAATAGCTGAATTGAAATGAACTGATTAGAGCAGAACTGAACTGAACTGAAAGTTTTTTATGAAGGATTAATGAGTAGCAAAATAAAAGAAGAGTTAAACTGAACTGATTTTAAGTTGAAGTAAACAGGCCCTTCGTATCCAATCCCCATACAATAAGCATCCGATCTTTGCATATTAGTTGCAGGCTCAATTCACGGCATATCCAATTTTTAGATCATCTAATCATGTATATATAATTCCTGTCCGATCCTTTGTATTTTTGTGTATGCTATCAACAAAACTTAAATTAAATTTTTTGGGGCCAAAAACAAAAAAATAAAATAACTCTCCACAAGTATATTGTTGGTCAGTAAAAGATACCACTATTGACTAACGGCCTGTTTATTTCAACTAAAAACAACGGAACTGCACTGAGCTGAACTGTACGGAGCTAAATTAAACTGAATTGAGCTGAACTGAACCGGTTTTAAGCTGAAGTAAACAGGCCCTAAATAATATCCAAGTCGTGCGATGCATAGCTTTTATTTGATAATTATTCAAACAAGATTTGTAAATTATTGTATTTGTATGATATTTCGTAATTATAAACCATACATGAACATAATGTGATTATTTCATAAAATTGTATATTAAGATATAAAATAGTGTAATAAACATACATTAACATTATCTATTTCATTTTTTTATTACTCAATATAATAAAATAAATGTAATTTTACATTTCTTGTCTTTTCTATTTTTTTTTATTTTTTTTTTAAATAAAAAATAAAAAAAAAACTTAACAATTGAATTAAAATCTAATAAGGTTGTAGATCATAATGGATAACATTGTCTTGTCTTTTCTAATTATANTTTTTTTTTTTTTTTTAAATAAAAAAAAAAAAAAAAAAAAAAAAAAAAAAACTAAACAATTGAAATAAAATGTAATAAGGTTGTAGATCATAATGGATAATCAACTAAATATCATATATTCAATTGTTCAAACGTAAAATAATATAAATTAAAAAATTAACCTTTTACATTTTAGGCGAGAAAAATGAGGAAAGTTTAAGAGGAAAAACAGATTTATGGCGGCCACATTAGTAATATATACGGATAGATTTTGTGATTCAATGATTATTTTATTGATTATGAATTTTTGTAATACTAAGTAATTGTCTATTTTGTAATTTTATATTAATTTTGTTTGTTGTTTGTAATTAGCACACTTTTTTTTGGAATTGCAAATTCATGTATAGCATTCTTCATCTTGGTTTTTTTTTTTTTGGGATTTTTCATTTGGCACTCTTGAACTATTGACTTTTCCACATGGTACCCATTTTTAACTTTTCTTCTAAGCAATGCACTTAACTTTGGTCATAATCGACCGTTAAACTAAAGTTAAACAAGTAGTTTTTGTGAAAAATAAATCAAACTCAATCAATAAAATCTTTAAAAAAAAAAAACTGATTTTGAGGAGGCAAATAGCTTAAACCAAAGCAAAGCAATTAATTTTCCCAAAACTCATGCTTCCCATCCCCTCTCCTCCTGATGGACGACGTGTAAAGATCCTCTAGAGTTTAACTCTCTATGAGCTCAACAAATCTCAATTCTTTAAGATAGATCAATAGTTGATATTGAATATGCACAAATTTAAAACTTTAAAACTAAATTAAAATCAATCAATTAATCACAGCCTTAATCCCAACAAATTAGGGTCGGCTACATGAACCAAAATTAATCATTTCATGTGGTTATCTATATAGATCTTCCTCCTATATTGCCTGCGATCGAGAACCTCATTCTCTTATAAATCTAAAAGCTTCATATCCTTTGTAACCCCTTCCCACCGGGGCTCCCTCAGGTCTCCGTCTCACATGTCCAAACCAACGCAAGCGTAAAACTAAATTAAAAAAAAATATTAAAGAACACTCACACAACTCTACAAGTCCATAACCTTCTAACTCTAGAGGATCCCAACTCCAATAGAGTACGACATCAAACACCGCAAACTCACCGCCTCCAAACTCGCTCCCAAACCCAAATACGAGTCCTGCCCAACCGACAACGTGGTCCCCACCTCCACGACCACCGTCGACAACACTAGTAGATGACGATGGCACCTTGAGTGTTTGACCATGATACTGTTTTTGTAAAAGACAATTTTGTGTTTTTTGTTGCTTGGTATGATATATTTGACATACTAATTTCAATGATTGTGAATGAATTCGAAGAGTACATATAAGAAATGAATATTTTTGGAGCAAAATTTGATTTTGTTTGTTAAAAAATATCTGATGTATAATTAATAGTAGATTGGATTAGATTGTATTGTGCGGGGTAATAGATTAGAATGGATTTAAGGGATTAAAAATAATAATAAAACAAAATTTAAGAATCATGTTTCAAATGAAAAGGATACCCTAAAGATCCTAAGAGATATGAAAATGGGTGGTACTAGTTTTAGGGTTAGTGGATGAAAGGATGATTAATCAAGTTTTGTATACCAAAATCAATTTTAATTGAGAACATGGTGATAAACCATTATGTGAAATATTGTGCGATTTGTTTGGCTTCCTCGTCATCAATTTTTTTTTTCAGATTTTTTTGTTTAAACTTTCATTGATTGATCCAATTTTTCTTATTTTTCCCTAAAACTAGTATTATTTAACTTTAATTTAATGATAGAGTTATGGAATCGATTATGGGCAAAGTTCAAAGGGTATTATTTTGGAAGAAAATAAAAAAAAGTGGATACCATTTGGAAATGATAATAGTTAGAGGGTACCAAACACTCAAACAGATCGAAAATCCTTTTTTAACCATACCATATGGTTTTTTAAATACTTGCATCACACACTTGTACCATTCTCCTATAGTATCCGAGTCTACAATACCTTCACTATATCTCTATTTGCTAATGACTCTCTTTCTTTATACCGTAATTTCTCTAATCTCTAGTATGGACTATATGCATGCATGGTTATCCGAATTTCATGTCCATGCACAATTGCACATGGTTACGTGAACGACATTATACTTTTAATCATTGTAAACTAGCATGTACATATATCTATAGTTAAAGTGTATCTTAATAAAAAAAAAAAAAAGTTAAAATAGTTAATATAGTTAAAATAGTTAAATAGTTAATAGGCAGATTCAAATCTTAATGAACTGTACCTAAAATTTGCAAGGGGTTGCGTAAGTCAATAGCTACCAGAAATAGTCAAGCAAACAAGGGAAACAGTGGAACCTTTAGCTCAGAATGGACGAAAAGGAATTTCTTTCTCTCCCCTTCAAACACGAGAGAGGGATACTCTATCAGCTATGAAAATCTTGCATCACAACTTTACACGATGATCATGATGAGAAGTGAGAACGTGTGAGAAACCAAGTTCACTAGCCCGAATAATAGGCCACATTTACTGGGATAATTATATTCCGAAAACTAGAATATCAGCTCTGCTCAAATATAAATTTGGCACATCAAAATCAATAGATTGCATATGTATCCACAACAGAAGTGTTATATAGCAACGTCATTACACACGTCCATAACATTCAGACATGTTCAACTTGTTAGAATTAAACCTTTAAAACCATAGATCGAAACTCCATATTGAATTATTTAATACATAGGCATAAATTGCTGAAGCGTACAGATATACGTGTTTTATGTTGTGTTTTTTCCCCATTTTCGGTTTATTCTTGTGCTAAATAGTTAAATTTGTGGCTTTGTTTTGATTAAATATCGTATCTCGATGTTAAGTTATGTTATGGATCGGTTTTAGCTTCTTTAGTTGACTTTTAGAACCTTTTACGGTTTTTTTTATACTTTTTCGGCTATTACGCGTGGTTTTCGGTTTTGTTTATATGTTACAGGAGCGTAATAGAGAGTTATGAAGTCATTGGAGGCTAAAACGAGTCAAAATGTGCTTGCCTCGGGATGCGTGCCAAGTTACGAGAAGTTACGAACGAGATTCGAAGAATCGAGCGAAAAATAAGAAAGATCGTTAAAATATGGGCGTGCAAATTCCATGCGGGCGCAGCCTTAAAAGCTCCCTTGACCTATGCGCCCGCATCATAGATCAGCAAGTTCAGAAGTCCCAAAATACACCACCTGCGGGCGTAGGGAACAAATGTATTTTGTTCTATGCGGGCGCAGGTGCAAGCGTTTTGGCTCCGATTTTTCTTTCCGTGCGGTTTTTGCTCGTGTGTTTTAATTTATTAAAAACCTAATTACTATATATACTTATTGTAAAGGGGGCACGAAGCTAACCAGTTTTTATCATCTTTTTAGACCTAGGATTCCAAAATTACTTTTTCTCTCTAGAATTTTAGGATTAATTATTTTGTTCATGAATTCAAGCTTTCATTCAATGCAATTCAATCTATATTTTGGTAATTTCTTTCCTTATGCTTTTCAATCCTTTTAATTTCATGTTTCTCTTTAATTTCTTAGTTTTTAGTTTAGATTAATTAGTTTTGTTGTTTTTGTTCTTAATTTTAGTAATTAATTTAGTTTTAATTAATTCCTTGTTCTTGATCATGTTGTTTAAAGTCAATTTTACTTTTGTTCCCTTAATTATGAGTGAGTAGTCGTTTTCTCTAGGGTTAGGGGATCTATGATCATAACTTGAATTTAAATTAAGTTTTCTAATTAGTTCTTGGCTTCTAATTGAATTCCTATTATTGATTTCTAGCGATTGCAATTAAATTGTGGCCAGATTTAGTTGTAAGTTAGGTTATTGTTGAAATCGAGGCCGAGAGGTAAGATTACCACAATTAGACCACTGAATAATAGGCAAAAACGAATTTATGCGAGCGAGAGCCGGTAAAGGAGTTTTGAGGGAGTCTAAGTTCGAGAGAATTAGTGAGCCCTAGTTCAATGAATGCCAATGAATTGGTTAGTGAGCGTTAATTTAGTTTGTTGATTGATCATAGTGAACCGGTAGCTCTAGGTTTCCATTAATAGAGTTTAATCGTAATTTTCTCGTCATTTCGTTAGTTTCAATTCTTAGTCTTCTTAGTTCTAGAAACCATTTACCGAAATTTCCACCAAGGCCCACTACACGCTTTAGGCTTTTTAGAGCTAGTAGGATTTAATAGCTTCCCTGAGGATTCGATCCCTACTTCCCTAGCTATATTACTTAATGTTGTTCGGTTATTTTTGAGAGGTGTGCGACAACCTGCATCACGTACCTTGTTCCATGACAAAGATTGACAGTGGGTTTGGTCTTCCAACTCTATATGGTGTCCCTTTTGAATTCTCCTAATGATGGGGAGTCAAGAGAATAGGAAAACATATGAGATTGGGGACCATAACCCTAACCCTAGGAGGTATATATAGGGTTTTCTCATCCTCTTATTCTGCCCATCATGAAATAAGAGAATTAATCGGGTCTCTACACATATTAGTCCATACTAATTCTAGATACCTCATAAGCCCAGTTATTTTATTAATCACTTTTATGAGCTAACTTTAGGATAGCTTTATACACCTACAATTATACATGTAGGCCCATAATATTATATTCTAACAATCTCCCACTTGGGCCAAATGTATATATGTATGTAAGTGTATAACCTGTGAGCTCTTAACTTTTGCTATCATGTCCAAAGGTATCTTTAAACAATCTCGTCCATTAATTATGCCAATATGGGACCAAAGCGGCTTTTGTCATCTTTATTTGTAACAAAGTCTTCAATGATCACACATATCAAAAATAACTAAATGACACAGATCAAGTATGGATGCGTAGCATGGAAATTTCATGCAATGTGATTTCAACATGTCTATTTCCAACTAGTCCAACTTTATTCTTTATTGAGATCATACCAAAATTAGAACAGGGTGAACCATAAACTGAATACTTTATTTCTGCAGAAAAATATAATCCAAAACATAAAATATGTCTATAACAAATTGAACATCCAGACACAAACTCCCACTAAGCCTGAATATCATCAAATAACATAACAACCATTCGAGCAATGTGCTCATGAAAGACCTTGGGTGTTAGTCCCTTAGTTAGCGGATCCGCAATCATAGAGTTTGTTCCAATGTGCTCCATAGACACTACACCACTCTGAACTCTTTCCTTAACAACACGGAACTTCATATCAATATGTTTAGTTTTTGATGAGCTCTTGTTGTTATTCGAGTATAGTACTGCAGAGTTGTTGTCACAAAATATCTTGAGAGGTCTTTTAATTCCATCAACAATTCGCAGTCCTATGAACAAATTCCTTAACCATTTTGCATGGTTAGATGCCTCAAAACATGATATAAACTCTGCTTCCATGGTGGAAGTTGCTATGAGTTCTTGCTTAGCACTCCTCCAAGATATAGCTCCTCCGGCAAGCAAGTAAACATAACCCGAAGTGGATCTACAACTATCCTTGCATCCATTAAAATCAGAGTCGGAATACCCAATGATCTCTAATTTTTCCGACCTTTTGTATGTGAGCATGTAGTGCTTTGTTCTTTGAAGATATCGCAAAACCCTTTTGACCGCTTTCCAGTGATCCATGCCAGGGTTATGTAAGTATCTTCCCAACATCCCAACAATGTACGCAATATCTGGACGTGTACAAACTTGAGCATACATTAGACTCCCTAATGCTGAAGCATAAGGAATCTTTTGCATTTCTCTCCTTTCAAAATCATTCTTAGGGCATTGACTAAGACTAAACTTGTCTCCTTTAGCCACAGGGGTATCAGTTGGTTTACAATCCTGCATGCTGAATCTTTCAAGAACCTTTTTGATATAGTTCATTTGTGATAATCCAAGAATACCTCGAGAACGATCTCGTTGTATCTCGATTCCTAATACAAATGATGCATCACCAAGATCCTTCATTTCAAATTTCTTTGATAAGAAACTCTTGGTTTCATGCAAAAGATCTATATCATTACTTGCAAGCAATATGTCATCAACATATAGAACCAGAAAAATATGTCTACTCCCACTGAACTTGTGGTACACACAATCCTCAACTACATTCATCTCAAATCCAAAAGAGATGATAACTTCATGAAACTTGTAGTACCATTGACGGGATGCTTGTTTGAGACCATAAATGGATTTCCTTAATTTGCAAACCATTTTACTTGCATCACCTGATACAATGTTTTTCGATTGTTTCACCAATGTCACCATTGAGAAATGCAGTCTTTACATCCATCTGATGTAACTCAAGATCAAAGTGTGCCACAATTGCCATTATTGCTCTAAAAGAGTCTTTCGATGAAACTGGAGAGAAAGTCTCTTTATAGTCAATGCCTTCACGTTGAGTATAACCCTTTGCAACAAGGCGTGCTTTGAATCTCACTATATTACCCTTTGAATCCCTTTTGGTTGTAAATATCCACTTACAACCAATAGGCTTCACACCTTCAGGTAATGTAACAAGTTCCCATACACCATTGTCACTCATGGACTTCATTTCCTCATTCATGGCATCAATCCATCTTTGAGAATTAGGACTTTTCATGGCTTGATGAAAGTTGATTGTATCACCTTCCAACTCACCAATATGAACCTCATGCTCCTGAAGATATACTATATAGTCATCAGGAATAGCATTCCTCCTTTCTCTAATGGATCTTCTTAATGGCATTTGTTCTTGAGGTGTTTGAGTTTGCTCTTCAGCAGCTTGATTAGGAAAAGTTTGGACATTGTCTTGCGGTTCTTGAGTTGTTTTTGGAACAACGCCTAAAACTGCATCCTGATCATTGTTAACAACAATGGAAGGAAGAGGAATAAGCTCTTCTTCAAAGACAAAGTTTCTATCCTTATCTCTCCCCCCAAACTCAACATCCTCAAAGAAATGGGCATTTCCCGTTTCAAAAATGGTCCTGGTAGTGGGATTATAAAATTTATACCCTCGTGACCGTTCAGAGTAGCCAACAAAGTAACTACTAATTGTCCTTGAGTCCAACTTCTTTTCATTTGGCCTATAAGGCCTTGCTTCAGCTGGACACCCCCAAATGTGTAAATGATTGATACTGGGCTTATTTCCAGTCCATAACTCATATGGGGTGTTAGTAGTTGCCTTAGTTAGNAGTTGCCTTAGTTGGAACCCTATTTAGGATATAAGCTGCAATCGTTATTGCCTCTCCCTAGAGTGAATCAGGTAAGGTAGTTTGACTAATCATACTTCTTACCATGTCCTATTTCGTCTCTCAGCTACACCATTCATGCTTGGCGTACCAGGCATGGTGTATTGTGGGACAATACCACATTCCTCTAGGAATTTAGCAAATGGGCCTGGACATTGTTCACCTGATCCATCATATCTACCACAGTATTCACCACCACGGTCAGATCTGACAGCCTTTATTCTTTTGCTAAGTTGGTTTTCCACCTCAACTTTATAATTTTTGAACACATCCAGTGATTGGGACTTCTCATGTATAAGATATAGATAACCATATCGAGAAAAATCGTCTATGAACGTTATAAAATATTGTTGACCATTCGTACTAGGTGTAGGAAATAGTCCATACATCCGAGGACAATACTTACATTTTCCTTCCATTCTTTAAAGTTGGTTCCATTCAATAGTGGAATGGAGTTGATGTTAGAAGATATAACCGAAGTAGATGCATTAACTGTAAAATAGAACAAAACAATACATACATCAATTCAATATGTCATTGAATAATTCAAATAATGGTAGGGCCCATCACAAGGTACCTAGTACAACATTAACATTTAGTCTTTGGACAGAAAAATTAATTTGTAAGTGGTACCCTCAATATAGTAAATAAAATTTGACAACAAATCCCGGTCAAATAATAAACCTTTCTTTGGACTGATTTATTATTCACATGGAAAACTTTATAATCGCCACAATTATATCACTACACGTGTATATATAATTCGGCCAAATAACGTCCTTCCTTTGGGAAGAACAATATTCGCATGAATTAAATACACACAACCATCTCAATAATTTAAATTAAACAATCTACGTAAAGAGGTTACTTTGGTAACATATTACTTCAATTAATTAATTTAAAATGTGAGACGAACTTTATAAGCAAAGTTGTCGGTGAGTATTAAAACTAATTTAAGACTTAAACATATGGGCAAAACAAAAAATTAAACAAGCACCATATATTTATAAGATGTAATAACATGTTATACATGTTACGTTATCTTTGTATCAAAAAAAAATAATCTATAACATAACAAATATAGGGGCAAAAGAAATATTATCCAATACTGCCTATAACCTTATTGTAACATAACCTCACAATTAGAACATTATACTCAAAGTCTCAAACTGCCAAAGCTTCATAAGAGAAGAAAAAAAAAAGTAAACAAATGTATATGTACAAAGTGTAATACCGTCATATTAGTACAATGTCATAATTCCTAAAATAAAATAAAATAAATAAAAGCAAATGAATGAAAGATTCCATTGAGTCATTGTATCATACACTTTGAAACAATACACGGAGCCCGCTATTACGCTATATGAATATATTACTACACAATTTGACCCCAATTGAAAAAAAAAACTTTTATAAGATAATACAAAATGTCAAAACACTAACACGAGTACCAAACAAAAAAATAACAACATGCATCTAAATCAATATTTCGTATCAAAAGTTTACACAACCTTTGATAGTAGAATACAAATCAGATACCACATAGTAAAATTCGAACAAAAAAAAAAAAAAAAAAAAAC
>PYUH01000447.1:27612-95081 GCA_016808085.1 Suaeda aralocaspica
CAACACCAAATATCTATATGAGGAGGCTCATGAGTAGCCACTAATGTTAAATAAACCTTTAAACGCATAGATCGAAACCTATTGAATTATTTAATACAAGGGTGAATTGCAAAACGTACCATTGTTCTAAAGTAACAAAATGGCAGTGGGTTTTGGTCTTATCAAATCATTATATAGGGTCCACTTATTGAATTCTCCTCAATGCATGGGATCACATAGAATAGGAAAATATGAAATTGAGGACCATACCTAACCTAGGAGGTATATATAGATAAGATTTTTTCATCCACTTATCGGCCTCGAATCATGAAATAAGGGAATTAATGCGGGTCTCTAACGCAATATTAGTCCATACTATTCTAGATACCCGATACAATAATCCAGTTATTTTATTACACTTTATGAGCTAAATTATAGGATAGCTTTATACACCTACTGATTATACAATGTAGGCCCAAATAATATAATTATTCTAACACCACTCCTAAAAGTCACTTCTTCACAATAATTAAAAAGAAAGTAAGAATAGTCGTTAGAACAGAAGCTTTCTGAAGGCAATAACAGTAATCCAACATACCCTATACATGGGATCTCATCAATCTTACGATTCTGAGAATATGAGCCATCTTAGGATAATGTTATTTCATAGTATAGCATGTAAACCGATTAATAAGAAATGGCCATGAAAATTTAGAATTTAGAATTAGAATACCAAAAACTAGGACTAAACTTAGAGGCTTATTTATTTAAGATAACATGAAATAGATAACATTGATTGTCCTTTTAACTCATCTTAGTTGTCACTGAGTGCAAGCATCCACAGTTCCCTATGAGTGATGCATGTGAAGTTTTTATTTTACACACAACCAATTTACCATTAGACTCTAATATGTGTTGTCACATCATAGCAACAATTGATGTATCTTGAACACAACAATTGCAAACATTGATGCTAATAGGAAATTAAATTTTTAATTCACAAACACTGAATTTCAAATTTTGACTAAAAGAACAATTGCATGCCCTTGTGTAGTTTGATTGATTCACTTGTGTTTAATTCCCGCTTTTATTGTCTGATACTAACAACAACTCCAAGAACCTATAAAGAATAGATTTTTAGAATCAAGTAGAAATTCAGTGTCTCTTTGGATTCGATCCCTACTTCTTTATCGACATTATTGGGTTTGTGGTTATTTTTAATAGTCACAATGATTAAGCCTTCTATATTTAAGGTCACGGTGTTTAACATATGTGTAAGTCAAAATATTCAAACAAAAGGGAACGGAGGGCTGGGATATTATTAAATTTATTTCGAATATTAATATCCAATTGCGTAAATTTCAAATATTTGATTATGGTACTCCCCTCTGCATGCTAACTCTCTATATTGTCGAGCATGCAATAAAGATTTGGATATGAAATAAAAGATGTAAGTGGTGATATATACAAGAGTTATGGCCTAAAGACGTAAAATTATTTTTTTTGTGACTCGAATTATTATTGTCACTTGTATTGTTTTTATCCCAACTTGAAGTCACATTAAAAACATAACATGAAAAATGACTACTTTGACTTGACTATGCTTAGTTACGACTTGAAATTTAAAAATATGAAAATTCAAAATACGCTCCTAGACAAAGCTAATCACCATAAATATCATTGGGTAAACAAAAAAAACAGTACGATTGGTTTAGGAAAATAGAATTGAGTAAGGGAAAACTATATTGGAAATAAACAGAAACATAATAAATTGTAATTTTCCATTTAAATTAATCGACCTAGCTTTACTATTTAATCTTTTTTTAATTTTTGTGCAGCAAACGCAACTTACAAAGTGAAATATGGGAATAATGATTTTGAAAAACCTTATATAATCTCGAGCTTCCATGTTCCTCACAAGTGAGATCATAATTTTCCACTTTTTTCACTCTTAGGGATCTTTTGTTCAAAGGATTGAACAACATCAGGATATGACTTAATAATTCATCATATTTGTCACAGTTATTTGGTTCATTCAAAACATGCATTTGTTGACACTCACAGACATGGAAAAAACTATAGTTTGAATTACAGAGTAAAACATTGTTTAAGATTTTTTGATGAAAAAGGAAAATCGAGCATTATTAAGTAAAAAGCACAATGAAGGTTATAATACTGAAATAACAGAGTTCATAAACTCGATACTCCGTATATTGATACCAAAAACTCATTCAATTCAACTTGAAACCAACACATTGCATCAAAAATAGACTCCAAGTTCCAACACCAACCAGTAAACCACCATGTTTCAGAATTTGAGATTTGTTTCCAAACACACAAGTATAAGCCACCATTGGTGCCCTAAAAACCAATGCCTCCAATTAGGTAAGAGAAATTAGACTGACATTTAGGCGAACAGACTCCCACTCAAGGTGAACCTGTGCATTCAAGGAGAGTACTACCACTCAAAAACAAATACTCTATGATTATGCACACACTACTATCTCCTACAAAGTGAGGTACTAAAATTGGGAACCATTGCTGTTTGCCATTTCCAATGGCTACAGTCTCCGCAACCCTTGTTTGGTAAAATGGGCTATCATTTCCATTCTAATTGCAGAACAATTTTACATCAATCTAACTAAAAATAACCGCATGACCATTCACAAGCAAATGATTCAAACTTGGTTCAATTAGGATTTCTGTCTACTCAAAGCTGTTCAAACCTCCCACTTCCAAGATAGAAGTAACAAACCAAACTCAGAAAGTACTTTGATGTAAGTTGATAACATAGGTCTACATGGCAAATAAAAGAATGAAAAAAAAACATAGGTCCAACACACAACAATTTTTACAAAACGAAAAAGATTTACATAGGTGCACTAGTAACTATGATTTCACGCGCGTTGTGTGCATGCCTGTGTTTTGCCTGTACATATACCTGAATAGACTGAAACACCGGATAAAAAGGATGTGTTACTTGCTAGTTAATGCAGTTTAATATGTCAAGGACAGACAATTCAATCAATGAAAATCAAATCAAACTGAATTTCACTTTTACATACCGCATGCAGCTACACTTAAGCAATTAAAATGCATCAGCATATAAGATATTGCAAGCATAGAAATTAACTGATTCCCATGAGAATTAGAGTATTATTCCACTGTACAAACTTCCAGACTGCGTAAACACTGCAGATCACCATAACAGCCACCATCAAATTTAATTAAAGTTCTTATCATTTTGGAAGAGAACGCTCCGGTCTGAAGCGTATTACCGAACAGCTTGAAATGAACAGGACTTTTCGGTTCCTAAGTTGCTCTTATGTTGTTCAGTCGAGCATCCGTCAAGTTGATAGAAACAGTGTTTTGGCTATCACACAGAGGTCTGTTCGAATGTGACAAGTGATAGCTGAGCAGCGTGCCGAAGTTGAGCCAGTATATAGCGGCAAGAGGCCGAGCTATTCAACTATTCACATGGTGACCTGGTGACTGGTTACCCTCCAGACCTTCCACAGAATTAGGAAGTTATCAATACCTTCTAATGAGATCAGGAAAGCTTATCAATACCTTCAAGGGATTAGAAAGTTGAGGAATAGAAGGTACACAATTAAGAATGCTGGTTTCCCTGTATGCCCGTTGCCATCAAAGCAATATTGTTGTATTGGCCAACGGAGTGGTGTTAAGTTGGTCGCATCATGAGGATTGGAACATTATAGGTAGGGTGAGATATCTCCTGAGCTCAGTCGGTAATCAGAGTTGTTCAAGAACACCCCTGTATTTTTGACGAGGAGGGAATGCATTAGGAAGGTTGGTGTCGGACCAAAGAAAGCTTCACCTGCAAGAGATTCAGTTTTTCGCTGGGCTTTCTAAACCTTCAGTTTTCCATCGTACCATGCCACATCCACAAATTGTAGCAGTTCAGCTTATCTGCTCTACATTCCTAACCAATAAATAAAACTAAGAACAAGGTTGTGCTGAGGATGCTTGATTAAATGAGATACAATGCTTTTAACTTAAATTACAAAAGAAACGATTTGGAAAAAGCACTTAAACGTCAGGTTTGAAAATAAACAAGTTGTTTTTTAAACCTTTGGTACCCGAGCCCACCCAAAGCCACGTGCACAGGAGTTGCCACCGAATCTTTTGAATTATGCAAGTATTAGACTAATTGAGACGCGATTTGAACATCTATAACGTAATCCCGAATGACTATTCATGAATTTCAGCAACAGAACTGACTCGGGTAGCCAGAGAATAAAGATGTAACTATACTTGATTGATCACAACTAAATCTAACAAATCAAAATCCATCCGATTTCCTCATCCAAAGGTTTTGCGACAACAATGGAATATTATTATGATGCATGATTCTTATCCAATGTTTTTCAGAAAAAATGAATATAGGTATTCCCTATCCCCCAAATGTTTCACAACAAATCGGAATACTAATATATCGATTGGTCTGCATCAGCCGGTGTCCAACAATCTTGGAGCCACTCAGCCACTTTTTCAATCCTCCAAGTATGAACACCTAGGGCCGGCAATCCCAGTAAAGCAAATCAAAGGTGCTAGAACGCATGAAATAAAGCCTTCATTCACGTCTACTAGAGCAAAATTGAGTCCATGACAAGTCCACCCCCTTACATTCGTTGCCACATAAAGACATGACGCATATTCCTCCCTTGCACTACCACAAAAATTAATTCAAAAAACCAATCAAAATCAGAATGATATTACTATTCCTATACTGTTTTCCAAATAATGAAAATTATTATTAGTCTACCTATCCAATGTTTTCACAAAAAATGAATACGCATTATTCCAATGGGGCTATCAATCCTCACTAGCAATTAAATACATGCACATCAAACCTGGTGTGTGACGAACATATTACTCTGTCCATCTCCGAGCAACTAACCACATAGAATCAACCCCCATTACAGCACATGGTGTCACTAAAATACAAATCAATGACTATTCTATCCCTGGTCACTGGACTACGACCAAACTTAAATTACCCGCGGTTACAAAGCCATACTTTTTTTTTTTTTTTTTTTCAAATTTTCAAATATTATTTTATCTCATTAGAGCATATTCCAATATAGGTTGTTACAGTAGTGTTACTCTCTATTCTCTATGTTGTTAGGGTAAAGATTATTCTATGCATCTGTAGTATTTTACCAAGTCTTATGATCTAATCAGATAACGTTTTCAAAAAATTAAATAACCTAACTATGGTTGAAAAAATATTACCAATCATTTCTAGGGCAAAATAGTTTTGGTAAAAAAAACCTTATAATTTGTTGAAATTCAATTTTATTACTCCCAACACAATGAATCCTCCCTCTAACAGTGTTTCAATTCAATCCTATAGTCATATGCAACAATTTATATCCATCTTTGAACGGACAACAATAACCCCTTTTAGGTTCCACATTATTAGCATTAATGTTTATTTGAATCCCAAAATTTTGACCATATAACTATATAAGGACACTATCACTAACCATAACTACATTATCGGAGCAAACTTAAAACCATATTATATGTATATGAATATAATGCTATTAATCTATAAATGTAATGCATGTCCATTAACATAATTTCCTTTAACATAATGCATTTTAAAAATAATACCTTTTTAAAACAAATTGGGCCTAATTATTTTGATGAATATTGAATAATAATTTGCGAAGGGCTAATTATTAATACTATAATGGTCATCACACCTGTTTTTTTTTTTTTTAATATTTTTTTCTTCAAATTTTCCATATTGTCATGGCATTGTACCAACTTTTTTCCTTATCACCGCGACAAATAATATGCAAACCATCACAATATATCAAATTTTTAGAATTGATTACTTCCTCAGTTTCCTATTTTTCTTGTCCGTCACTATTCACCTCTTCATTATAGTATATGATATAATAATAGTAGTGGGGTCAAATTGGGGTAATAATTGATAAAAGAGAAACAACTTGCAACTAAGAGTGGGTGATGTGTGGGGTCTATCTTAATAAAAAATTATTATAAACCTAATGAAGTTGTTTGGTAAAAAAATATGGAATACCCCAAAACAACATATGTAAAGAAAAATTAGGGAACAGAGGAATTATATAATATCATTTTTTTTCTTTATACACAAGCGACTAGCTCGAAATAGGTATCAAACACTTCTTAATATTAACTTGTTCCAAAAAGAATATAAAGATATAACATCTCTTATGATAATCTAATCAACAATGCACAAAGTCTATATTATATCCTAGGTTGCAAGGCTATACTCACCATATTATCTATGTATTTCGGGCCTGTTTACTCCAGCTGAAAACAACTGAACTGAAATAAACTGATTAGAGCAGAACTGAACTGAACTGAAAGTTTTTTATGAAGGATTAATGAGTAGCAAAATAAAAGAAGAGCTAAACTGAACTGAACTGATTTTAAGCTGAAGTAAATAGGCCCTTCGTATCCAATCCCGATACAATAAGCATCCGATCTTTGCATATTAGTTGCAAGCTCAATTGTTGGCATATCCAATTTTTAGATCATCTAATCATGTAATATATAATTCCTGTCCGATCCTTTGTATTTTCATGTATGCTATCAACAAAACTAATTAAATTAAATTTTTTGGGGCCAAAAACCAAAAAAATTCACTCTCTACAAGTATATTGTTGGCCAGTAAAAGATACCACTATTGACTAAGGGTCTGTTTACTTTAACTGAAAAAAAACTAAATTGAACTGAGCTGAACTGATTAGAGCTAAACTGAATTGGAAGTTTTTATTATAGATTAATGATTAGCAAAATAAAAGAAGAGCTGAACTGAACTGAATGGAGCTTAACTGAACGGAACTAAACTGAGCTGAACTGAACTGATTTTAAGCTGAAGTAAACAGGCCCTAAAAAATATCCAAGTCGTGCGATGCATAGCTTTTATTTGATAATTTTTCAAACAAGATTTGTACACTATTGTATTTAATTGTATGATACTTCGTAATTATAAACCATACATGAACATAATTTGATTATTTCAAAAAAAATTATATTAAGATATAAAATATTGTAAGAAACATACATTAACATTATCTATTTCATTTTTTATTACTCAATATAAAAAAATAAATGTAATCTTACATTGTCTTGTCTTTTCTAATTTTTTTTATTTTATTTTAAAAATAAAAATAACTTAACGATTGAAATAAAATCTAATAAGGTTGTAGATCATAATGGATAACATTGTCTTGTCTTTTCTAATTATAAAATTAAAAAAAAAAAACTAAGGTTGTAGATCATAATGGATAATAAACTAAATATCATAAGTTCAACTGTTCAAACGTAAAATAATATAAATTAAAAAATTAACCTTTTACATTTTAGGCGAGGAAAATGAGAAAAGTTTAAGAGGAAAAACAGATTCAACGGCGGCCACATTAGTAATTTACTAATATATATAGATAGATTTTGTGATTCAATGATTATTTTATTGATTATGAATTTTTGTAATACTAAGTAATTGTCTATTTTGTAATTTTATGTTAATTTATTTGTTGTTTGTAATCAGCACTCTTTTTTTTGGAATTGCAAATTCATGTATAGCATTCTTCATCTTGTTTTTTTTTTTTTTNTTTTTTTTTTTTTTTTTTTTTTTTTTTTTTTTTTTTTGGGATTTTCCATTTGGCACTCTTGAACTATTGACTTTTCCAAATGGTATCCATTTTTTACTTTTCTTCTAAACAATGCACTTGAACTTTGGTCATAATCGACCGTTAAACTAAAGTTAAACAAGTAGTTTTTGTGAAAAATAAATCAAACTCAATCAATAAAATCTTTTTAAAAAAAAAAAAAACTGATTTTGAGGAGGCAAATAGCTTAAACCAAAGCAAAGCAATTAATTTTCCCAAAACTCATGCTTCCCATCCCCTCTCCTCCTGATGGACGACGTGTAAAGATCCTCTAGAGTTTAACTCTCTATGAGTTCAACAAATCTCAATTCTTTGAGATAGATCAATAGTTGATATTGATTATGCACAAATTTAAAACTTTAAAACTAAATTAAAATCAATCAATTAATCACAGCCTTAATCCCAACAAATTAGGGTCGGCTACATGAACCAAAATTAATCATTTCATGTGGTTATCTATATAGATTTTCCTCCTATATTGCCTGCGATCGAGAACCTCATTCTCTTATAAATCTAAAAGCTTCATATCCTTTGTAACCCCTTTCCACTGGGGCTCCCTCAGGTCTCCGTCTCACATGTCCGAACCAACGCAAGCGTAAAACTAAATAAAAAAAAAAATATTAAAGAACACTCACACAACACTACAAGTCCATAACCTTCTAACTCTAGAGGATCCCAACTCCAATAGACGACATCAAACACCGTAAACTTACTGCCTCCAAACTGGCTCCCAAACCCAAACACGACTCCAGCCCAACCGACAACGTGGTCCCCACCTCCACCACCACCGTCGACAACACTAGTAGATGACGATGGCACCTTGAGTGTTTGACCATGATACTGTTTTTGTAAAAGACAATTTTGTGTTTTTTGTTGCTTGGTATGATATATTTGACACACGAATTTCAATGAATGTGAATGAATACGAAGAGTACATATAAGAAATGGATATTTTTGGAGCAAAATTTGATTTTGTTTGATAAAAAAAATCTAATGTATAATTAATGGTAGAAAATGGTTGGTACTAGTTTTAGGGTTAGTGGATGAAAAGATGATTAATCAAGTTTTGTATACCAAAATCAATTTTAATTGAGAACATGGTGATAAACCGATATGTGAAATATTGCGTGATTTTTTTGGCCTCCTCATCATCAATTTTTTTCAGTTTTTTTTGTTTAAACTTTCATTGATTGATTCAATTTTTCTTATTTTTCCCTAAAACTAGTAGTATTTAACTTTAATTTAACGGTAGAGTTATGGAATCGATTATGGGCAAAGTTCAAAGGGTATTATTTGGAAGAAAAAAAAAATGGATACCATTTGGAAACGATAATAGTTTGAGGGTACCAATATACTTTTAATCATTGTAAACTAGCATGTACATATATCTATAATTAAAGTGTACCTTAATGAAAAAAAAAGTTAATTAAATAAGAACAAAATATAATCTATTTATAAAGTCAAAAAAAAAAAAAAAAATATATATATATATATACATATATATAATCTATTTATAAGTATGTCTTTAAAATTTTGTACTCCTTATTAAGAATTTATAGTAAAAATCGTCATTATTAACGACAATATAGCAACAATGGCTTAACAAATGGCTGTAATAATAATAATCGATCGATCATTTATTCTTAATATACATTTTGATTATTTTCAAGAGGCTAAAAGCAAATTGTGACACCATACATTAATTCTTTCAAAACACCATGTAGCTAAATAGCTAAACTTACCATCTGTTAGGCCATTGCTTCATCCAATAATATAGGAGGTTAAAAATTAATAATAATGTCAAAACTCTAACCAAACAACTAAAAAGGTGCTTTGCCTCATAACCTAATCTCATACTCCATACATTACAGTAAGTCAACAACCAATATAATAACCTTACATAAGCATTGCTTAGCTTCCTAACCTCCTAATTAACATTTTTTTTTTTTTAAAATTTTTTTAGGGAAACTTATATTTCATCTCCTTGTCATCAAAAGTGCAAAACTAATTAAGCCATATTTTTTTTTTTTAAAAAAAATATAAAAAAAATAATGGGGCAAATCCACCACTTGATAGAACATCATCAACAACCCCATATAATATTTTTACCTTATATGGCACCAGGACATATGATGCCAATGTTAGACATAGCTAGAGTATTAACATCCCAAGGTAACATCAAAGCTACCATAATCACCACCCCTAGTAATGTTCTTCCCCTTCGAAACAATGTTCAAAACCTTGGGTGTCAAATTGAGTTTCTAACAGTTTCTCTCCCTCTAAAGGAGGTAGGTCTTCCAGAAGGTTGTGAAAACCTTGTGTCAACTTCAACACGTGAAACCACCTTCAAACTTTTTCGAGCCATCGAAATGCTTCACCCTGAGCTCGAAACAATATTGGTTGACAACAACCCTGATTGCATTGTGTCTGATTATCTTTATCCTTGGACTGTTGAGCTTGCCAAAAGACTTAAAATTCCTAGGCTGGCATTTAGTGGTGGTTGTTTCTTTAACAATTGTGTTTCGTACAACCTTGAAAGATACCGCCCTCATGATCATATCCAATCAGAGTACGAAGAATTTTGTATTCCGAATCTACCACATTCGGTCACATTGACAAGGTCACGCCTACAAGATATTGTCAAAGGAAAGACTAGCTTTAATCAGTTGTTTGAAAGACTAAGAAAAGCTGAGAGGAACAGTTTTGGAGTAGTAATGAATAGTTTTTATGAATTAGAGAATGAATATGCTGATTATTTTCGAAATGAGATGGGTGTCAAGTCATGGCACATTGGTCCATTAGTTCTGTTCAACAATAATAATAAGTTGAGTAATTCCAATAATGAGGTGCATAATTCCTTACAATGGCTTGATTTAAAGCCTCCGAAATCAGTTCTTTACATATGTTATGGAAGTCTAGGACGTTTTACAAAGCCTCAGATCCTAGAAATGGCAAATGCTCTTAAAGAGTTGGGTTGCTCTTTTGTATGGGTGTTAGGGAAAGTTTTGAAGTCTAACGAAAGTGAAGAAAAGGAAGAAGTTACGACAAAGGATTGGTGGTTGCCTGATGGGTTTGAAGATAATATGAAAGAAAAAGGCAAAGGTCTTGTAATAAGAGGTTGGGCTCCACAAGCGTTGATCCTTAAGCACAAAGCCATTGGAGGATTCCTAACGCATTGTGGGTGGAACTCGATACTTGAAGGAATATCAGGAGGTGTACCGTTGATCACATGGCCAATGTTCGCGGATCAATTCTACAATGAGAAGCTGGTTACACAAGTGCTTAAGATTGGGGTAGAGGTAGGGAATAGGGTGTGGAAAGCTTGGGCAACGGATGAGACAGAGGTGGTTGTGAAACAGAAGATAAAGTCTGCCATAACAAGGGTGATGGGAGGCGGGGATGAAGGAGATCAAATTCGAAGAAACATGATGACATACAGTGAGTTAGCACACAAAGCTGTTGAGGAAGGAGGGTCATCATACAAGGATGTTAAAGCACTACTGCAAGTTATTAGACAACATAAACAGGATAGAATATTAAAAGGGACGATTTAGTTTATATATGGATCAAAATAGTTTTTGCTAATACTACCTCTGTCAGCAATTAGATGCAACACTTAGGTATTATTTGTGAGATACAAAAAATTCAAATGTTACAACTAAAAATTAACGGAGGTAGTAGTTTAATTTGATGTTGTTATCTGTCAACAAAAAAAAATATTCAACAAAATTAGCTAGGTTGAAATTATACACTCTTATTGTCATTGATATTTATAGAATTCAAATTATAGTGGATTCTAAATACTTTTTCTACATATTGTTTATGTTTTGGAACATATCCTACAAATCAGAAGCTAACAAAAAGTTACTTTCCTACTAATTCAATTTGGATATTGTATTTTGATTACATGATGTTAGCAATCACTCCTAAATCTCTAACTTTAGCTACAAGAAGACATATTGTGTACATAAAGACATATAGCAATGACTAGTACAGTAGTAGGTGCGTCTATGATACAGTCGACCCAATACGAAAAAAAATCCAATACTTAAACTTTATGTGGCATTCGGATATTTAGAATGAAATTGCAATTTTGAGATTACCGGATGTCTAAAATATCCGAAAATGTTAAAACAACGGCCTTTTTAGGTCGATAATATCAAAATCCAAAACCAAGGCCCAAGACCATATATCCACAAAATAGAATAAAATGGGCTTAAATATTCACTGGCCCAAAATCCAAAATGAACGAAGATGAAATTAAAGTGAGAAAAAACAAAAAAAGAAAAAAAAAACACAAAGTCATATCAACTAGAAAATTGACCAATTGATCGGCGGCTACCGAAATACATCTTCCCAGAAACTCGCATGAAAAATCAAAATTTCCATTTTCTTCTTTTCTTCTTTCTCAAAACTCCATTGACGGTTTTGTCAACGTTCAAGCCTAACCTTTTGACACAAAAACCCCTTTCTTTTCTTTTTCTCTTACATTTTTTTCCACTAAGTTAGCTCATTTTGCATTTTCATTATACTACCAAAAAGTTATAATTTCTAAATTTGAAAATTAAAATCTATTGATTGATTTCAAAAATGATGATGAAAAATCGAACCACTGGTAAAATTTCCACTAAATGGATTCCACTTATTTGCCTCTCTTTCTTCTTCATTGGCATGCTCTTCACTAACAGGTTTTCGATTTATTCATTCTTTTTTCTATTTTATTTTTATTTGATCTTGTGAAAGTTGATTAGCATTTACATAATTGAAGTTAAGATTCTATTTAATTTTTTTTTTTTTTTTTTTTTTTTGAAATAAAGGTTGTGGGAGCCACCAGAATCTGGAAGTAAGCTGATTTCAAGTCATCAACAAAATGAAGAGCTCAAAGTGATTTGTGAAGATTGTGACACAAAAAAGGTACTACTATTAATTTTAATTCCACATTTTTATTTTTTTATGTTTTTAAACATAAAATGAAAATCTGGGAAAAGTGCAACTTTGTTGAAAGTTTAAAAAAAATTTGGATGCAGAAATCAAAAGATGATAGTGATGTAATGGAACAAGTGCACAAAACACATGATGCAATCAAGTGAGTTATAATCATTGTTATTAAGGTTTTGTAATTTAAAAGTTTAATTTTAGATGGAAATCTAACAATTTTAAGCAATTTTTCTAAAATTAAATTGGGAGAATGCTTAGGTCATTGGACAAGTCAGTTTCAATGCTTCAAATGGAATTAGCTGCTTCTAGAAGCTCTAAAGAGTTGGTTCATCCTAGGGAACATGTTGGGGGTACTACTACTACTAGTACTAGTACTGCTCAAAAGGGGCGTCAATCTAAAAAGAAGGTTTTTGTGGTGATTGGGATCAATACTGCTTTTAGTAGCCGGAGGCGGCGTGATTCTGTTAGGGAGACTTGGATGCCTCAAGGTATTATTGACTTTTTTTTAGTGTTATGTTTTAGTTGGAATTGCTGGCGATTTATGGTGTGAGGTTGTTGTTTCTTGCAGGAGAAAAGTTGCGGAAATTAGAAAAGGAGAAGGGGGTTGTGATACGCTTTACGATTGGTCACAGGTTTGTTGATTTTGCAGCTTCATGATGCTCTTGTTTCTTTTTCTATTGTGTTCGATTCATTTTACGTGAAGGATAGTGTTTAAATGCTCAATCTTTCTAGCTACCCCAATGAGGAGGTGTAATAAAATTGTTTTGCTGAATATATGGATATTATTGTCGCTCCATTTCCTGCATTTATAGATGGGAATTGGGATTTAAACCTTACTTGTATGGGTACAAGCTTCATCTTGTCTACTTTTGGAGGCTGACTTAATTTGTGAGTTTCTGAACATATAGTGCACAAGGAAAGTGGACACTCTTATGATCTAGAATTTTGTTAACATGTAAACTGGCCCTGTTCTTNTTTTTTTTATTTTTTTTTTTTTTTTTTTTTTTTGAAATAAAGGTTGTGGGAGCCACCAGAATCTGGAAGTAAGCTGATTTCAAGTCATCAACAAAATGAAGAGCTCAAAGTGATTTGTGAAGATTGTGACACAAAAAAGGTACTACTATTAATTTTAATTCCACATTTTTATTTTTTTATGTTTTTAAACATAAAATGAAAATCTGGGAAAAGTGCAACTTTGTTGAAAGTTTAAAAAAAATTTGGATGCAGAAATCAAAAGATGATAGTGATGTAATGGAACAAGTGCACAAAACACATGATGCAATCAAGTGAGTTATAATCATTGTTATTAAGGTTTTGTAATTTAAAAGTTTAATTTTAGATGGAAATCTAACAATTTTAAGCAATTTTTCTAAAATTAAATTGGGAGAATGCTTAGGTCATTGGACAAGTCAGTTTCAATGCTTCAAATGGAATTAGCTGCTTCTAGAAGCTCTAAAGAGTTGGTTCATCCTAGGGAACATGTTGGGGGTACTACTACTACTAGTACTAGTACTGCTCAAAAGGGGCGTCAATCTAAAAAGAAGGTTTTTGTGGTGATTGGGATCAATACTGCTTTTAGTAGCCGGAGGCGGCGTGATTCTGTTAGGGAGACTTGGATGCCTCAAGGTATTATTGACTTTTTTTTAGTGTTATGTTTTAGTTGGAATTGCTGGCGATTTATGGTGTGAGGTTGTTGTTTCTTGCAGGAGAAAAGTTGCGGAAATTAGAAAAGGAGAAGGGGGTTGTGATACGCTTTACGATTGGTCACAGGTTTGTTGATTTTGCAGCTTCATGATGCTCTTGTTTCTTTTTCTATTGTGTTCGATTCATTTTACGTGAAGGATAGTGTTTAAATGCTCAATCTTTCTAGCTACCCCAATGAGGAGGTGTAATAAAATTGTTTTGCTGAATATATGGATATTATTGTCGCTCCATTTCCTGCATTTATAGATGGGAATTGGGATTTAAACCTTACTTGTATGGGTACAAGCTTCATCTTGTCTACTTTTGGAGGCTGACTTAATTTGTGAGTTTCTGAACATATAGTGCACAAGGAAAGTGGACACTCTTATGATCTAGAATTTTGTTAACATGTAAACTGGCCCTGTTCTTACATGAATCATGAGGAACACTATCAAATTCGTCATAGTATTCTCCTACTGATAGCATTGATTTGCATGATCCTTTTGATGTGTGTTGTACTGCTGTATACCTGGCTGGATCATACCTTCTTCCTGGCCAATTAACATTCTAGATCAGCAACTCAACCTCTTTAATCTTAGTTTTAAAGGTCGAGAGGTGCATCATGCGCCTCTTAGGTTAGTTGCAAAAGGGTAAAATTATAAGAAGATAAAATATCCCAAAAAAGCCCAAAAGGTATGCGCCTCTCATAAGGGTATGCACCTCAGCCTCTAGGTGAGCACTTTACGAACTAAGCTTTTGATAGCTAGTAAAGGTAGCCATTAGTCAATAATTGAAGTTGATAATTGCATGAACATGTTTGACAAGTAACTTGTGAAATAGTTTGAGGCTTTGGAAATCAGGGAAGTTGTGGTCCTCTATGTTACAACTAAGAGCAGTTTAAAAAGAAACAATGCTCAAAATAAAAACCTTTGACACCCTTGGTATGGCAGATACACAGAGTGTTGTAGTTGGTATGAACTTTATTGTTGCACCTTGCAAGTCAGTCCAAAGATTTAAAATTTGAATCCCTAGATCTTGAGGTAGGACTTCTATCAATTGTGGTGAGGTAGCCTAACTAAAAAGACTGTTGGATGTTCTAGCCTTGCAGATTTTGATTTATATGACTGCGGGTACTGGGTAGGCAGTACTATAATGAATTGGAAATGTGCACTGACTGAAATTTGTATTGTTGAAATAGTGCTACCTCAAACAGCATTCTAGATAGAGCGATTGACTCGGAGGAGGCTCAACATCATGACTTTCTGAGGCTGGTAATATTGCAATCCCCTAGCTTAGTATGCCAACTTTTAGGTTATATGGTTCGGTCATTGTGTGAATCTTGTCCTTGAAAATTTTCAGGAGCATATTGAAGGGTATCATGAATTGTCTGCAAAAACCAAGATCTACTTTTCCACTGCTGTTGCGAAATGGGATGCTGACTTTTATGTTAAGGTGGATGATGATGTCCATGTCAACTTAGGTACTTTCTTGAAATTAACCTTTCCGGTGTTACTCATTCGATACCATTGCTTTTCTGTCACGTATATGATTTCGATCGTCTCTGTTGGTTCTTAATCCATTATTTGTCATTGCAGGTGTTCTGGCATCAACTCTTGCTCATTATCGATCAAAACCAAGAGTGTATATCGGATGTATGAAATCTGGCCCAGTACTGGCTCAAAAGTAAGCTTCCGTCCTCAATATCATATATGATAATTTTTTGCTCCTTAGAAATAGCATGATCCCAATGTCTCATGTACATTTAATTTGTTTTGTAGGAATGTTAAATATCATGAACCAGAATTCTGGAAGTTTGGGGAAGACGGAAACAAATATTTTCGCCATGCAACTGGGCAGATTTATGCTATATCCAAGGATTTGGCAACTTATATTTCAATTAATCAGTGAGATTCTTTTAAATTCTTTTTATTTTTATGTATTTTTTTTGTTATAGCTACAATTACATTCCTTCAATTGTATCATGATTCATCTACATCTTTCTCAATTGGGTTAAAAAAAAAGTCAATGCACCTTACACAAGGACTTAAAATTGCTATATGTTGGTTTAACGTGCACTAAACTTGAAACCCTGCTTCAGCAGAATATTTCGACATGGTGATTCAGTGCTGGAAATGCAGGATAATCTGGATTCACCTATGACATCATTTGATACATTGTAGATACAAGTTGTATTGTTCTCTGTGTGATTTGTTGCTTGATAATCATCATGAAATGTTACTTTTATATAACCTTTGCAGGCCTATATTGCACAAATTTGCGAACGAAGATGTATCCCTGGGTTCATGGTTTATTGGCCTTGATACAGAGCATATTGATGAGCGTAGCATGTGCTGTGGAACACCTCCAGGTATTTTTGTTGTCATTTTGTGTCTCATTATAGCACTGTGTGGGATTTTATATCAGAACTCTGGTGCAGCATATACAAATTAATGCTTTGCATCTTGTAAAGAGAGTGTGAATGCTTAAAATGACTACTTTGAAGCAATACTTTAATTGAGTAAACATGTGAGTTTGATAACTTAATAAAAATTTGAATCTTGTTGAATATTTTTTATTTCACCAAGTTACCTACACTTTTGCTTCAGACTCTGAATTCATAAAACAAGGTATCCAAATCAGATGAATTTTAGAATTTGAACCTGAAAAACTAAACTCTTTACATTATCTATTGTTCAAGAGTTTGTCTGCTCATATTCCTTCTAATTTCTGGCCTTGCAGAGTGCGAATGGAAGGCACAGGCAGGTAATGTCTGTGTAGCATCATTTGATTGGAGCTGTAGTGGAATTTGCCAATCTGTAGAGAGAATGAAATTTGTCCATGAAAAATGTGGTGAGGGTGATGATGGAATATGGGGTGTTTTGTTGTGATGTAAAATTAGCTTGTTAATGCTAAGCAAGGGCCGAAACAACCACTCTGGAGGTTTGTTGATTTGGACAGACAAACAAGTGTTTCCAGAGACAAGCTAATATTTGGCCATGATGATGTGGGTTTGGATCACTATACAAAGGACGTATTATTGATTGCTCGAAGTCACTATTAATACCTGATATATTGGGTACAGAGCACGCACGGTTTTGTACAACACATAATTGCTGACATGTTGTAATTTGGGCGAGTGATAAAATTTTGGAATTTTGTATAGAAAGGGGTGTGCTTTAGGAATTTGATTAGTGTGTTGTTTGTCATTGAAAACACCCCATATAGGCAACATACATGTCTGTTCTATTGATCTTGTAAGCTTATTATGTGTTGTAATTGAATTTATTGACAATGAACTCTCCTAATGACCTAATCTAATCATTTCTTATGGTTTGTTACTTCATTATATATGCTTTTCTTTCCTTCATTTTTGGAGGTTGATGAAGAGCAGCTAATACTGCATCTTACTGTCAATAGATATTGGTTGCAGGTTTATTCTTCAGAGTTCCTTGCATTATCTATTAGATGCTGTATATCAGTATATGTGGTGTTAGCCAATCAATGTTGAGGTGAATATTCCAAAACAACTTGTTACAAGTACTCCCCAAATGGGAGAATGATGGTTCCTCAATGTGAGCAACTTAACAAAATTCTCACAAGAAAATTTAGTTGTTATTATAAGGGTAAAAGTGTACATTTGTCTATTATGACAAGGGTAAAAGTGTAAATTTCATCACTTCTTAATTGGATACGAATGTGGATATAATTTCTATCTTGTCCATCGACCACTGGTTGGGTCAAGGACGCTGCTGGTCTAGTTGGGTTTTAAATAGGTCACAATGAAATGACTAATAACGATCATTATGGATCTTTATTATAGTTTTCAAATATGATAACTTTATTTGCCTGTACTTTTAATTTAGAATCGGATAAATATTAAGAATCGCAAATAAAATGATAAAGTGGAAAACAAGGCATTAGCCGATTTAGCCTCCTGTACACATTAGCCTGGTCCGGTCTAGTGGCGTCGTTAGGTTTGGTTGGTAATATATCCGGCACAAAACTGTAAAATATCAAGCTTCAAGTGAAAGGAAGCATTCATTGGCATGATTACTAACCTTTGATCCATCAAACAAACACAAAGACAAAGAAATGGAGAACAACAGTGAGATGTTTAGCTCGTCGACGATGCAAATGACGTGGCACGATTTCCTTGAGCGCATGCGTCAACCTTCCGCTGCTGAATTTGTCAAAGCCATTAAAAGGTTACCACTTGGTTTTTCTTCATTTCCCCCTTTTTTAATGAGGATTTTCCAGTTTCTTGATTAATTTATCTGTTTGATTTGGTTATGGAATTTGTTTCTGTTGCTGCATTTACATTTTATTTTATTTTATTTTTCTGGATTAGTTCGTTATTATTAATTTGATTTCCGCATTGTGTATAAATTCATCGTGATTTTAGGGCTGTCATTAATTTGATTAATGTTAATTTCACGGTGTTTCCAGTTAGAGGTAACAGGAGTGTCAAGAGAAGTTGATGTTGTCAAATGCAATGTAATTTGTTGAAAATGTGACAAACACTTTGCCTAAAATTAATGATAGTTGATTTACTGAAATTCGGCATTTTCGGGCAAAACTGATGGCTCAATGAACAGGCTGCCTTTCCTTGAAGATTCAGTTATGTTGCTAGTTGATCTTGTTATCACTTATCAGTGATCAACATATCAATATCAATATCAATAGCTAATTATCACTAAAATACAACCACATTATGATTTACGGAACTTTTGGAAGATAATTGCATTGCATCTTTTCCCTCTTGCTTGAAGAATTTTGTATTTGTTATTGACTTACAACTATGCTGTTCTACCGTCATCTTTAACCCTTTGTTTGGATAAAAAGGAAAACGGTAGTAAACCAAGGAGAAAGAGAACAAAAAGGTGTTGAACGGTTGATTTCTCTTGTTTGTATAAATGATGGGAGAAAGAATAGGGAGTGACACGGCAGGATCCATTTTCTCTTTTCCTTTTAGAAGCATCATCTCTCCCAATTTGGAAAGCTTTGGAGCGAAATTGGAGCTCTACCTCTCCTTCCATTTCTTTCCTCTCCCCTTCTTCCTATTTCCTTTCCCTCGTGACTTGTTACCTATACAATGTATAAGTGATATAGTATGATGTTTTCTGCATTTGTTATGTCGTGACTAAATCACATCGTAGATTGTTTTTACGTTATTTCCATTGAAAACTATGGCTTCCTTGTAATGGAGAAGCAGCCATCTATATGTTAGTATTGGGTATTAAGGGGTGTATCTTCTTATCGCAGTTTCATTGTCTCCTTCTCAAACAATCCTCCTGATCCAGAAAAGGATAGTGCTGCTGTACAGCAGTTCTTTGCCAACATGGAAACTGCTTTCAGGGCCCATCCACTTTGGAGTGGTTGTTCAGAAGAGGAGCTCGATAGTGCTGCTGAAGTGAGTCAAACCTCCTTCGTTTGTGTACACATTCTTTGCTGTCCAAGTCTTTTTCTTGTCTAAATGAATAACATCTTACCTGTACAATTTTTGCATTACAGGGGCTGGAAAAATACGTCATGACAAAGTTATTTACTCGAGTGTTTGCTTCATTTCCTGATGATGTCAAGATTGATGAGCAACTCTCTGAAAAGATATCTTTGGTTCAGCAATTTATTCGACCTGAACATTTGGATGTCAAGCCAACCTTTCAAAACGAGTCATCATGGCTGGTTAGTGTTTGATCCTATGACCTATTATTTTTTAATGTTTTACTAAGTTACTAGTTGTTAAATTCTCAACCCTCGTGTGAAATATAAAAAGTAAAAATATGTTGGCCAACTGTCCTTAACATTTCACTTACCTTTGTTTGGATAAAAATTGAAGGGAAGAAAAAAGAGAAGTGACTAATTCCCTCGTTTGTATAAATGATTGTGGGAACTCAGAAGGGAAGGGAACTAGGAGAAAGGGTAGGAGAATGAAAGTGATGGAGAGGTGGAGCTAGGAGAAAGGGTAGGAGAATGAAAGGGGGAGGGAAAATGGATCCCTTCCTCTCCCTCCCTTTCCTTCCTCCAACCATATATACAAACAAGGAAATTTGTCCTCTTTCTTTTCTCTTCTCTTCTCTCCCTTTCCTTCCATATCCTTCTATCCAAACAAAGGGTTAAATTAATAATTGTTCTTTTCTAGGATTAGTGAGATATCTGAAGTTTCAGTTGTTTATCCAAGACATGCATTCATTGATGTTCAACTGCAAAATCACGAATAACAAAAACGCTGTTGAAATGAAATAAATCAATTTACTTCATCCTATGTTGTGTTGGCTTCCTGCAACATATTATGATACTCACGTGGCAAATTATCATCAACTTTGTCAATGTTAAGGAATATGGACAATCCATGAGGTGCTTACTGGTTTCTGAATGACAAAATGGCAAGCATAAACCTTTTACTAGATAATTGATATGAGTTAGAACCTTTTACTAGATAATTTTCATGATTTAAATCACCGACTTAATTGTTGAAGTAAAAGTTTGTGCTTCTGATTTTTTGAAAGAGCTACAATCTTAGAATGCACTCTCAGCGTTGTTTTGTAGTGTACTTTGAAATTTGAATAATATTATGCTTTGCTGTATCTTTCCTTACAAAGTGCTAACTGAAAACCTCACTCTATGTAGTCAATCATCTAAATGCTGTTTCATAAATTACAATTCAGTTTTACATTTCAATCTAGTGATAGAGTCTACTTATGCCTTGTTTACTTCTATTCATAATATAATTCTAATTTTGCAATTTTCCAAAGACTTGGTCTGGTTTTACTAATTGTAATTTTTGTAAAAACCTTGGTTGTAGCTTCTATTTGACTTGTGTTTGTGTGTGTGTATGTGTGTTATGCCTTGCCGTTTCTGGTCATAACATCAGTATCTCCTTGGAATTCATGAAATTGCTAGTTTAAGCTTGACATTTTTGGAGGTTTATGAACTATTAAAGTATGATCTGTGAATTTAAAGTATGAAGTGTATGCAAGGTACATTGGAATAAGAAGTATAATTATGTACAAATGTGACAACTTTAAGAATGTAAAATACGGAGTATTTTGCCTAAAAATTGGTACAAATTGGGTGTAGCTTAGTAGCTTACAGCTATCTTAAGTGTTGAGAAACAGGGAGTATTTATCTTTGTACACTGTCTTAATTTGGCAGTTGGCACAAAAGGAGCTTCAAAAGATTAATATGTTCAAGGCACCTAGGGAGAAGCTTGCGTGTATTCTTAACTGTTGCAAAGTCATAAATAATTTGCTACACAATGCTGCTGTTACTTCAAATGAGAATACTCCTGGTGCGGACGAGTTTCTTCCAGTTCTTATTTATGTTACTATAAAGGTCAGTGGTCATTCTTACAATATTGCTTGTGGTTTCTGTATTTATTTCTCTTCATGTGCCAATTTGACTTCTTTTTTTTTCATTTTATCTTCTAAGGAAGAAAAACAAAGACACTTAGAGACTACAAACCTTCTATCTGCCTTTTATTAACTTGCCATGAAATCAGAAGCTTTTCAAATGATGTGTTACTGCCATTTTGCTAGTGGGAACCAAGATAAACTTCATCTTTTAATACTACCTCCGCCACAAATTAGTTGCAACAATTCATTATTTTATACCTCACAATCTATTGTTTTTGTTGCAACTAATTCGTGTCGGAGGTAGTAGTTTAATTTTCAAAACAATGTTATTTCAAATCCAAACTCTTTATATTACCTGTTTATTGTGTGTAATTTGTCTTTTCCCTATGCTTGAATTTAGTATTCTCTCTGTTGTTTTTTTACTTGCTACATTGGACCAAAAACCGTGAGAGCTTTTTTGGTCCAATGTAGCAAGTTAAAAAAAAAAACGGAGAGCATGTTTAATATGGCACGTCTTTACGATATTTTGCACTCCTATATAAACCTATACGTTTTTGGCAATGTTGTGTAGGCAAATCCCCCTCAGCTGCACTTGAATTTGCAATATATACAGCGTTATAGGCATCAGTCTCGATTGGTTTCAGAAACAGCCTACTACTTCACTAACATTCTCTCTGCTGTATCCTTCATTTCAAACATTGATGCACAATCCCTTTCGATGGAAGAAACTGAATTTGAAAGGAACATGGACTCTGCTCAAGCACTTCTATCCGGTCTGACTACTGATTTTCATACTACTACTGCTGACAATACATCCAGCTCAAAACCTGTGGAAAAGGAACAGACTTTGCCATTGGATGCAAATGACTCAAGACAACCACGATTACCATCAGAATTTTCTGTTGGAAAATCTAGTAGCCATGAGAACCCACAAATTAAGGGTCAATCATCAATGACCAAAAATATGTCCATCTCTGATTTTGAGGAGAAAGGTGCCACGGTGATTTTGAAGGAGGATAGTATTGATAATATATTTCAGGAGTTCCCATATGTATTTTCTAGAGTTGGGGATCTAACACTGCATGATGTAGAAGACTTGCTGAATAATTATAAACAACTTGTTTTCAAGTACATTTGCCTTGCCAAAGGTTTGGGTGAAAAACCATTACCACCAAGCTCTTCATTATCAAAAAAACAAGATCAGAGCCTGATAAAAAATGTGGAAGGATCTGAACACGAGAAAGATGTAGAGACAGAGGAGCATCACAATGAAAAGCAAGATGAGGCCAAACAGAACTTACACTCTGACCTGGTAGTTTCTGAATTTGAACCACCACAACAGGATGTTGTAGCTTCTGAGAGGGGAAAAGAAAGAAATGAAGTTTTGGTTTCATCTAAAGAAGAACACGAGAGGGAAGTGTCACAGAGAGAGATTGCTGGTCCTCCAAACAGTGATCACAGTTCTGAAGCTGTGGCACCATCGACTAATGAACCACGTCATGACATACAATGATGATTCTTTGATATTTTTTGAATTGTTGTTGGATGTACAAATTAGACTATCCTGAAATTGTTGGCACCTGAATTGTTCGTTCTGCTGATATTTTGATCCCTTTCTCGGGAATTTCATATAAATTAGGGGAGGTTAAGCTCTTCAGTTGTGACCTTAAGCTTCAATGGGCACTAAGATGAGATCTGAATGGTTGCATGGATTAGTCTCAATGCTAGTGATTATTTTCAGCAGAGATGTGTCACACAAGGTGAAGGTGCGCAATAATGCCCTCCAGTCAGATGGCAGGTATGATCGTCCCAAATTTTATCTCCTTTGGAACCAAGGTAAATAAGGAGTGCAAACAGGATTTGTTATGCAAATTGATGAGGGTTGGTTTTTTGTTTGTTTTTTTTTTTTTTTTTTTTTTTTTTTTTTTTTTTTTTTTATGGTTGTGTAATTGTATTTGTATATCTGGTTAGTTGTTTATAGGTGATGTACACGACTAGGTCATGGTGTTCTCTCTCTGTCAGCCGAAGACGTCACGTAGCTGTAGTCTGTAGAGTCTTAGATTCTGGCTAAGAAATGACTCTCAGTTGTGACTTGTGACACCTTTGTTCTGGAAACTCATGTAGATCATTATCTGTAATGGATCTTGGTATTGATTTCAGGGTGAAACTGGAATTTGGAAAAGAATTAGTGGCATAAACAAAAAGTATGCTAAATTTCATGAGTGGAGTTTTCGTTACACTAAGGATTCAACCCCGAATTTCTGAAATGGTGGAAGTGGTATCACGCATGTTTAAATTACATCTGAATCAATTGTATTTTCTGCTTCAAAGTGTTATAAATTACTTCATATATTTGATGCAGATATTTCTAACAACTTAACAATTTAAAAGACAAAATATGATCATTGTTTATTGTATCTCACTTACTAATTCAACTCTAACTGTACTCTAGTTTGTACACATTGTTATTGCTCTTACTTCTTATTACACATTGTTCGCCATGTATTGTTCTTGTGAGCACACATTGTTCTTGTTCTTAATTGATGGTGTGTAGGTGTTCACTATGCATTTGTGTCCGGTATCTATGTTTAATGTTGAAAATATAATGCACCCAGCACCTTACATCCAACAGTCATATGACCCGTGTCTCAACGCGTGTCCTTGCAATGACCGGACGATTAAATACCTCTACTTGTGTGCCTTGCCTGCACCGGCTTCCATGCATTAATTGACTGAAACCTTCACCGTGAAATCTCCCTCAATAGATACGTAAGTGTGTCGATTGTTTTAGCAATCTGGTCACAAGTAATAAATTGAATTACTAGTTATTAATTAGAAGAAAAAAAAATCAATCATTAAAGTCTTGTATAATGAGGATAAAATTCATGTTATAAGTTACAAAAATCACACACGATGAAGAAGATAACACACAATAATGTTAGTAAAGGAGACAAAAGCAAAAGAGCAGCAGTGGTCATGCAATTTTAGCAATAGCTGTTCATATTATCTAGTCTACAACTCTACACGACACGAGCCTTCTTTGAACTCGTCGTCATTTGTTTGTCTTATTCTTTAACTATCAAATTATATATTCTGCTATTATTATTTTTATATTATTATAGCTAGCTGGGATGTAGGTGTACGTCTACTGATTGTATGTGTAATTGTGTTACGGACTACTAAATAGTCCATTATTACTTCTATTTTATTATGTAGTACGTACTGTAGTACTACTACTAATTGGTTCATGCATGATGCATTGCATGAATGGTGTACTTGTTAGTCGACAAAGTTATATATGATTCAAATTGTGCGGTTGTCAATTAATCATCATACATGAATACTCCTAGATGCTATAATTCTAGATGTGTCACATAATTACATAAATCAACTGAAATAATTAGTTACGGAGTATAAATGTAACAAGGTAAATTAAAAATGTACATTTTATATTAGGTGTGGCTCGCTCATTTGGTTAAACGTTACTTGAGTATTCAGAAAGTTAGAAAGAGTATGCTTCCCCATTATAAATTCAGACACAATACGTCATCTACATCACATGCACTTAAAGAACCGAGCTTATAATGGGATTTGATTTAATTTTGAGCAGAAGTTGGCCTTGGAGTCTAGACATTAATACTATTACGACTAGTACTAGTATAAATATATAACTGCCAGCATACATGCTACAAATGCATGCAATGATCCATGGAAGAGATGATAAAATTAAACAATGCAAATTCTTAGGTCTTTTAGGTCGTACACTCGTACTAGCTTATATATATATATATATCGACATGAAAAGCATAAGAAACTATCACTCAAGACAAATACAAATGGTTATAGAATATTTTGACTGCCAGCAATAATAATGATAATGTACCCTACGATTTCCTTAAATAACTTTGTAATTTGTATAGTATATAATATAACTTACCCTACAAATCTGCAAGTGCAACGTATTACGAAAATGTGGGTTGTTACGTTACAATTAGGGGAAAAGAAAGCCTATAACTAGCTTAGTTTAATAGGGGAGTGAATTGAAAAAGAGACCAATTAACAAACATTGAATTTTTTGTTGGGTCTTAGATTTTCATAGTTCAGACCACCATCATTGTTTAATTAGTAACCTGTAATAGTATTATGAAGTAGCTATTATTAGCTTTATAAGTCAAGAACATTTGCAACAAATTACCAAATGTTTCAGCAGTGAATTCAAACAAATGTGATAGAATCCTCTCGTATACCAAATGTATAGTTTTTTTTTTTTTTTTTAAATCGACCTACAACTCACTATATATAGAAAATTATAGAAATGTAAATTGTAATTATTAGTTAGAGGGGAAAAATGTATAATTATTACGAGTAATAAAATTAATTAGTCCAAACCAACTTCGTTCAATCAACTAAAATTCACAACTTCACAAGAACTATGCATCTATGCATGGAGAATTAGGGTCTGTTTACTTCAGCTTAAAATCCGTTCAGTTCAGCTCCGTTCAGTTCAGTTCAGCTTTTCTCTTATTTTGCTATTCATTAATCCTTTATAAAAAAAATTTCAGTTCAATTCAACTGTTTTCAATTGAAGTAAACAGGCCCTTAGTATATATATATATATATATATATATATATATAGTTTCATAGCTATGTAGTACTCCATATATATTTCCGATTGTATATATATCATATATGCTTAATCAATTATTAAGATGCTATTAATTATATGACTTGAATTAGTACAAATACAATACACAAATTTTACATTTTATATAAGTAGATTCTCCAAACATATAATTGTTGGTTAAAAAAAAGGTGGTCGTAATTAAATAAAAGGCAAAGAGTCAGCCATGTGATGACATAAAAGAAGGTCGGGGAAGAGGTGTACATGATCGTTGTTTTTTTAAATCAATAATTTGGTAACGGCGTACTTTTGCATATGCTATGTTCCTTTCTTTTGATTTGCCTTTTACCAAACCCTTTGCCTTTGCTAACCACCCATTTTCACTTACTTCATTACCATAACCATATAATATATGCAATATGCCAATTCCTTTTTTTTTATTTGGTAATTAATTGTATAGTGTGTGTTTTCATGTCTTCCAACACGGTTGCTTGCTTTTTTTTACATGTCTAAACATGATTACATGAATTGAATAATATAGTTGCATTGGTACGTGAAATGTTGCTTATGTTTGTCCTCAACAATTTTGTTTCATACACGACATTATACGTATAATTGTTTTGATACATTTCGGGTGGCTTCCTCTCTTATGTAAATGCAACCTAAATCTTAGGTTCTCAGAGCATGTACATCAATGCCAAAAAAAAAACTTGGCAAGTGAAGTTTTTTTTTGGCATTGATTTACAACAATGATAAAATGGATGATGAAAATTAGCTTGTGGGGTTGAACAATAATTTTCATCACACAACGATAAAATCAAGGAAATCAGCGCTGAACATTCAATTTGATAACTTCAATTTTTTTTTGCTTTCCTCACACCCAAAACGACGAGTTTTGGTGGGAGGGTTGCCTATGCCATCCCCAAAACGCGTCGTTTTGGGTGTGAGGAAAGCAAAAAAAAAAGATAAAACCCCACCTGCTGGCAGGACGCGCGGCCCAATCAGGGCGCGACACGTGTCCTGCTCAACATAATTAACCCAAAACGTTTTTTTTTTTTTTGTATTTTAATTATTTGAAAAAATATAATTCAAAAAAAAAAAAACCATAAAATTCCTCATTTCCAGATCTATAAATAAACACCCATATTGATATACTTTCACTCACTTTATTTTTCACCCTTCAATTAAAATTTCCAAAAATCCAAAAAAATCCCTAAAATTCTTAAAAAATAGGCCAAAAATCTCTAAAATTCGTAAAAAATTAGGAAATTTTTTCTAAAATTCTGAAATATTTTTTTGATCAACTTACAAAAAAATGAGCAACAATCCTATTAATTCGTGATAGGCGCACACACCAAATGTTAAAAGATGACTTAATCGAACACAACTGGAGTAGATATGGGGCGTTTCAATAGTTAATTTAATGTCATTTTTCTCAATTTTAATGTTGTATTTTTTATGTTTATGTTATGTTTTTCTATTTTAATGTTGTAATTTATTATTCATTTATTAGTAGATCAAGCTTGTATCGTGTCTACCCTTCGATGAAATATAATTTCTGTTAAACTTTGTTAGCGCAAAATTAGTTGACGAAGTTAAAATAACAACGTGTTTAAATGAAAATTTAGTAAAGATTAAGATAAAAAGAAATTAAAAAAAATAAACGAAAATTTAAAAAAAATAATTAAATACCGAAAATTAAAAATATAAAAATAAATAATGAAAAAAAAATAATAACAAAATACTAATGAAAATAATTATTTAACTATTAAATGAAAATACATTAATATTGAAAATTATGAAAATAAATGAAAGAGATAGAAAATAAGGTGGGGTATAGTAGATAAAGAAGAGAGAGAGGGAAGTGAAGTTTTTTTTTGGCATTCTTATAGAGTTGATGATAGAAAAAAACTTAACTAGTGGAATTATGAGTTGGAAGAGTGAGAAAGGGGTAGAGAGAGAAAGGGAAGTGAAGTTTTTTTTTAGCATTGTTGTGGATGGTCTCATACCCCATGCAAATAGAAAGCATAATGTATAAGATATTAAAATCATTTCATATATTGTAAAAGTTGAAGTTGTTTGGTGGAAGCCCCTAATTGAATTTTACTCTGATCTTGAATGTTATGTACACCCAAAAATCCATACTATAGTATTAGTTTCCTACTCCAAAGAAAGTATAAATCCAGGTCACCTCTAAGTTAAGTAGTCACAAAAGTTTTTCAAATTAAAATGCACTTTTTTCAAGCTAGACATAAAATCGAATTTAAATTGAAGTCACAATGACTAGCAGTTTTCAAGTCAAAGATCGAGGTGAACCGATCCAAAGCGGTATGTATATTACTAACTAACCAATTAAAGCATATAGTAATAGTAGTAGCCTACTCCCAACTTCCCAAGTCCTAACAACAGCAAATGTGTATACCGTTTACGTACGTAAATAATAAATAAAAATCATGACGTGTTTGATGATCGACTAATTGACCACGACATTATCTCATGCATGCATGATGCACATCACACGTACGTCTTCGATACAGTGGACTGATAGTGCCACATTTTTCATTTTCAATGACTTGGAGGTGCATAATAAAAGCATATTTATTGCTGATTTATTTGATATTACTGAAGAAATAACAGTAGTGAAAGAACATCTTTATTATTAGACCTCAACTAACCGCACAACGTCCAAACATAAGCATAACGTACTAGATCATCATCGATCCATAATAACAAACGTATATGGGCTAAATATTTGCAAAGATGTTGCAATGCAAGTCAATGGAATTAACTTAGGTCTTGTTCTCCTCGTCTTATTTTTACTTATTTTCAGCAAAAATAAATTCAGTTCAACAAAAATAAGTTTCAATCCTTAATAAATTGTTAATGATTTTAGCAAAAATAAGTTCAGTTAAGCAAAAATAAGTTCAGATAAACAAAAATAAGTTGAAGAAAACATGACCTTAATTACCTATTCCCCTCAAAATCATAAATGAATAAATAAAACCTTTGTTGACTATTTGGTTATTTGTTGTTTATTTTGTCCAACTTTTCATTACATATTCATATTATTCAAGCACTACCAAAAATAATACTGGTAGTTTTTTTTTTTGGGCAATTAATATAAAAAATAGCAATTCAATACGGAGTAGTACTTGTATTAAACATTTTGGTAAGACCAACATTTTATATTTTAATTCAACCAAAAGCACGAAATTTGAATTACGTGTTCAATTTAGTCAACAATCATGTGGCTGGAGAATAAATATAAAAATGGTAGGTTTTCATCGACTTGTAACCAAATTAGCAAAGACTTTAGTACTAACTTGCTTGCTAAGCTGCTACTAGCATTGAGAAACATTCTTGCTAACTTGCTAAGTACTACGTAGTATTAAAATTAAACAATTTAAATACAAAAAATAAAAAATATATATATAAAAGAAAACTACAACAAATTATCTTTGTGCCATTGGTAGTTTTTATTTCAAAAGATTGTCAAGATTAATTCGTTTAACCAAGCTAATTTAATATTTTTGCTCCAATGGTCAAAAAGCTAGTAGCCAAAAACTTTTAACATTTGCAAGCAAATCTCTTAGTAAAAGAGTCGAGATGTTGTAAAAAGTACATTATTATTTATTTTTTTGGATTGTGAAACATGAGCAATTAACATTGGAGTTTAGAGTCTGTCTACTTCAGCTGAAAATAGCTGAACTGAACTAAACTGAGCCGAATTGAAAGTTTTTTTTATGAAGGATTAATGAATAGCAAAATAAGAAAAGAGTTGAACTAAACTGAACGAATTTTAAATCGGAGTAAACAAACCCTTAGTGTTACATAATGAAGCATGCAAGAAAAACAAAATCAAACAGACAAAGCTTTACGCAATTGCTAATGATTTATTAATGCTAATGTAGTGCAATAGTCCATTTATTTCAATTTCCCAAGCTAATAACTTTGAATTCTAAATGGATTATTTTGATTACTCAAATTTCAAATTTTCGATAGTGGTGGAATGATAGTAGGCCATGTACATTAAATAATTTGCAATGGCATCATATTGCAGGCCATGCGTACGTTCCTGCAAGAAAATAACTTAAGTAAATTTTTAATTAAAAACCACTTATGTACTTTATGAATATAAAGTTTTACTCACTTCCGACTTCCTGGTTAATTTACTTTTCCTCTGCTACATGTCGGATCAGAAACAGACTCAGTAAAACAAAATTTAACTTTAATGTTATCCTTTATTACTGCCCGTTTCATTTATTTTATTAGTACATTTGTTTCACATTTGTCGAGATTTGAAATGTATATATCTTGAGTTATAAGTTTATCAAAATTACTAAAATTATATAGTTGGATGGTATATTTTGTGACGAATCAAACAAGATTATATATAACTATATATATAACTATATATAACTATATATATATATATAACTATATATATATATATAACTATATATATAGATATATAAAGCTAAAAAGAGTAAATGTAGTCACTTGACCGAAGTCAATATGTAGCAAGTAAATAGAAGCAAAGAGAAATTTTTTCCTATTAAAAATAATTCAAAACATAATTGGCAAAGTATAATGAATTAAGAGTAAAATATTTGAATCCAATTAATTTTTTTGGTGTTAAGGATGTCACAAGGATAGGTGATAAGAATTGATCCTATAATCTCATGAGATCGGCAGAAAACAGGCTCCAATTGAGCTATATCTCAGTATAATTAATTGAAATGCAGTAATTAATTGCCTTTGCTTAATGTTGTGCAAATCTCCAGGAAAAAGAATTTTTAGGGAGATGCCACATTGCCAAGTGCCAACATTATAATATCATAGTGAAGCAATTAAAATATTATTCAATGCAGTGGTCCCTTTTCTTTCATCCTATAATTTTACTCTTATGCTTGTCTTTGGATGCTCAGCAAACTTCATGAATTATAATTATTGCTGTCTTTTTTTGTATTTAGATCTTACTTAGCTTGTGTCCAAAATTATGGGTAGTTTGATTTGTTTTACATCATAAAAATGATAATTATTCATTAATTTGTGTAAGACAGGAACATGGAGTGCCAGATAAATTATAATACAGAGACACAGACTATTAAAAAAAAATTCATGTTAAATTGTATGTTTAAAGCGAGGTGTATGTGTTATAATTTATTCTACTATCTCAATTACAAATTAGATTTTAGATGTAATAATTTGACTTGCACAAATCTTAGTATAGTATTTGTATGTAACTGTAAAAGGAAAATAGAAAATTAGAAAAGCATACGATGAAAAGATAGAGAGAAATTACACAAGTAATAAATAGTAAAACTATATATAATTTAAAACCGATATAGTATATGTATTTTCCGTGATATATAAAATATCATGCGAATAACTAAAGCAAGATTTCTACCGTAATAGATTACCTAGAACCGGTGGAGAAACTTTAACGACTTGAGCCAACTCTAATGTACGATTTGAGAAGAGAAACATGGTGAGGCTAATTAGGAAGAGTAATTGCAATTGCAATGTAACAGTGACAGTAAACGTTATAGATTAGTGAGAAAGATTGACTAATTCCTTGCATTATTATATGAGTTAACTTTTTTGTCTATTACTCTTTTACAATCAATCAACCCCCACTCTTTTACTGTTCCACATCTAATTCATTAATTCATTCATTCACCTTTACACATTACAACACATCACCAACTTCTCTCTATTTTTTTTTTCATTTTGTCAATCACTCCTTTCTCCCTCAACCCTCTCATTTTATTCAACCTCAAAATTTCTCCCCTCAACAAATTAGATTACTAAAACTAGTTCAACCACAATGAGAAATTACAAATATACCCACCAACAACTTCAACAAGAAGAACAATTACAACAACATGAACAACATCATCATCAACAAAGGAGTAGATTTTTACCAATGCTATGCTCTTCATCAACCAAACAAGTGATCAAATTTTCGGTTTCGCAACGGCGTTGCTCATCCACCACCTCCTCCTCCTCCCCCTCCTGCTCCACAGTTTCCGATGATCCTTTATCACCAAGAGTTGGGTGCATGGGCCAAGTTAAGAGAAACAACAAAGTTGTTGGATTCCCTAAAACTATAAGCAACACCACTAATAACGCTACTACAATTACTAGTGGTTGTACAAGCATAAAAAGTCATGACCAAATTAGTAAATACACCAACAATAGTATTATCACATACTATAAGCTCAAGAGATTCTTTTCTACCACTAGCAGTCCAACAACAGCCACCTTCACCGCTGCGGCCGCTAGGAGTGGGACCCACAAAGGTGGAAGAAATCACAAACATAATAATAACAACAACAGAGGAATGAGGGCAAATAGCACTGCATTAAGAGATGATCATGGTGCAAGATCCAAGATTGATGAGAATTGTGTTGGAGCTATTGTTTCTACTAATAGAAAGAAGATTAATAGTTATGAAAATGGGCATGGCAGTTTCGTAAATTTGATGGATTTGGATCCTCCATTGCCAGTTGTGAAGCAGCCGAGGCCACAGCAGGAGCAGAAACAGGGGGACGATGGTGAAGAGAATTCCAGTCTTTGGAAAAGAAGATCAAGAGGGGCTCCATTGAAGAGTTTACAAGTTCAAACTGCACAGCATAGTTGTAATCTATCAATTCAACCAACTACTGTATAAGCATAAGATTAGCCCTGTCTTGTTTTAAGACTCGACTTGAAAAAATAATGTAGCTGGGGATAAATCCCCCAAGAGAACATGTAAATCAATTTAGTAGTACTTAAAGTTTAATTATTTTCTTTCATTGCTAATTTGATCTTATACGGCTTGGATATGAATGTTTAATGGTTTGTGTGTTATTTATTAATAAAATTCACAATAACTTGATTAATATCAAGTTCCAAGCATTTTGCACTGACTTTAGTAGTTCAGTGCCCTTTAATTTGAACGATTTAATATTATAAATTAGGTCAAAATACTCAAAAGTACAAGATACGTAGGGTCAATAATCTCCGGGTTTAATAAACAAAGAGGGCATGGGTGGATATCAGCCTGGAAACGATCTTGGATGCAATGTAAGCAGATTTGCACCAAGAACTAATACATTATAGAATTGCCGAAATCGCTAAAGGGATTTGAACAATGGAGAGAATCTCATCAATTTGATACAGCTTAATCGAAGATTAAACTAAACGGAAACATATGAATTACAATACTTTCTTCAACACTAACAAAAATTATTTTGTAATCTAACGGCATCTACGACAAGAGGTTTGTACGGGGAGTGTAATAAATATTTTAAGGTTTGAAAAACCAATTCTTTGTTGTTAGTAGAGTGAGATGAGATTAGAAAGCTGAAAGGGATTTGAAATTAGTGACTTGTTTGTATAAGTGAGGTGACATTTTTATTGAATATTGAGTAAATGTTGTAAAATGTTTGTTGAGTAATGTGCCCCATTTATAAACCTTTAAAATGTTTGAATTATGGTTGATGAAAGGTTTGTTAAGGATTAAATTATTATTGATGAAAAGTTTGTTGAGTAATGATTTTGTGCAAGATGATGTGGCATATGGACAATCCCCTAAAGGGTTTGAACTATTGTGGATGCCCTAAGGGCTTCGCTACATATCAACTACGATAAAAGCAGAAAGCCAGAAAGTATTGTTTTACTCAACTTTTACAAAACTTTACATGGGTCACCAGTGAAGCTGAGTCTGCATTCAACACGAAACCATGGGTCATGGGCCTGCGAATCTAAATATAGAAATGACTCCAATGATGAGGAACAATCAGCCTTACTCCTTGCAACAACAAATCCAAATCAGTTTTGAATCATACATCTCCAAACCACCACACCAGCAGCTTTTGGACAACAGTTTCAAACCTTTGGAGTGTGGACAGTATGCCCTCGGCGGCTCAGCTTTGACCCTGGCATGATAATAAGCTCCTGCAGGATGAGGAGCCCAAATGTCCATCACAGCATAAAAAAATTTAAAAACACACACATCTTATGTCATAGCTCAACTAAGAGCAAAACTTTTATCCGATAACCCAAACAAGGATATGCGGTTTCAAGTGTCCAAAACAATAAGCCAGGAAATGATGTTTTCAATGATTACAAAGAAACAAGTCATGCACACCTTGGTGGCTTGGTCAAAATGTTTCCTTGTGCTTTTTTTAAGATATCCTAAAGAACCTGCGATTAATATCCCCTATAGCTCCGCAGCCTGGATGAGAAAGTGTTCTTTCAGGTGTACCTTCATTCTGAGAAAGTTCATATGTTGTTACAATGAACAAAACTGTAAGCAGCAACAAGATTGATTACCATACACTCGTAGCAGTACAGTACCAATAACAAGCATAAGAATTCTTATTGTGTAGATCATAACAGCACACCATCAAGCCATCGGAATTCAGAAGCTAAAAGTCCCTCAACAAAAACAGCCAAAATTAGCAGGGGAAATGAAAAGAAGACGAGAACTTACAAGATACAATGAGGAATTTGTAGCCTTTTCTATGGTATGGGGGAAGTGCAAGGATGCAAGTCAGGTTAAGGACACCTATGAGTGCTTTTCCTGCAAATTTATGAGCAAAGTCAACAAAAGTACACGATCATGCCTCCATGGAATGAATCACATCCAAGACACATGAAAGAAAATACTTGAAAGAACCTAAGGCATGAATCAGAAGCCATATCTCTAGCTAAGAAGCCCAGCTTCACACAGTGGCATAGAGATGTTATAAACCCCTATCCAAGTCTAACAATTCAGGTAAGGGGTAGAACCAAATAACTTTTGTAACATGACAACAAAAAATTAAGCATGAAATTATTGCTCTAGGGGCATATAAGAAGAAAGTAAATAAAGACGGTTTACCATATGCCTCTGTAGTTGTTCCTGTGCTTCATGAAATTCAGGCAAATTTCACAAAAGAGAAGCTGCAGAAAGCCAGTTTACTCCAATGGAAAGGGATATTACCGTGTCTCAATCTCATATATACTAAGCTCAATCGCTGCAAAAAAAAATTACTTGAGTAAACTCCTCATGCTCATGTAAACATGATGCATCTTGCTCCTCATGACCCTACATACTAATTATCAAGAATCTCACAACCATATCCCAAAGGGAAACCATGCATGAAAATCAATATTACAGCTTGAGGAACGGCATAATCCTTATTCTGGCAGATTATTCAAGCTACATAACATAAATTATGAGCATTTACCAGATTATATTCCTCAGCAAATTAATAAGAATCTTGGCTTCTTGCTACACGGTCCTCCATAAATCCATAATTGCTCAAGATTTTACATACAGAGCTAATAAGCTTGATGCAAATTTTGCAACAAAACTATTAACTTGATGCCAAAATAGAAAACTGATTCCCTGCAAATCCTATCAATGACCAGCATTGTGTCATGGGATGATAAGAAAAAAAGAACCCAATGACAAGCTCAATTACAATGAATATCTTTGTGAGGGTTACTTGTCTTTGTTATCTGAGTTGGCATTTAGTCCACCTAACAAGGATTCCGTAATAAGATATTTTCATTCAGGAAAATTGACAAATAAGAGTTTTGAGAGAGGAATTCACCTCTCGAAAGCAAATAACCTTTCTGCTATTAAGTTCAATACAAATACTTCTTTCCAGTTTCCAGTACCTTAAACTGTACCTAATCTATGTGGCCTATTTCACAACTGTTGTCTTGCATGATCCTTCAAGAGGCAGACTCAAACCTTAATGAACTGTAACTAAAATTTGCAAGGGGTTCCGTAAGTCAATAGCTGCCAGAAATAGTCAAGCAAACAAGGGAAACAGTGGAACCTTTAGCTCAGAATGGACGAAAAGGAATTTCTTTTTCTCCCCTTCAAACACGACAGAGGGATACTCTATCAGCTATGAAAATCTTGCATCACAACTTTACACTATGATCATGATGAGAAGTGAAAACGTGTGAGAAACCAAGTTCACTAGCCCGAATAATAGGCCACATTTACTGGGATAATTATATTCCGAAAACTAGAATATCAGCTCTGCTCAAATATAAATTTGGCACATCAAAATCAATAGATTGCATATGTATCCACAACAGAAGTGTTATAGCAACGTCATTACACACGTCCATAACATTCAGACATGTTCAACTCCCTAAAAGTCACTTCTTCACAATAATTAAGAAAAGAAGTAAGAACTAGTCGTTAGACAGAAGCATTCTGAAGGCAATAACAGTAATTCAACATACCCTATACATGGATCTCATCAATCTTACGATTCTGAGAATGAGCCATCTTAGGATAATGTTGATTTCATAGTATAGCATTATACCGATTAATAATGAAATGGCCAGTGAAAATTTAGAGTTTAGAAATTAGAATACCCAAAAACTAGGACTAACTTAGACGCTGATTTATTTAAGAATAACATGAAATAGATAACATTGATTGTCCTTTTAATCTCAGCTTAGGATTGTCACTGAGTGCAAGCATTCACTAGTTCCACCTATGACTGTGCATGCTGATAAGCAGAGAAAAATGGTAAAGAGTAAATTAACAATATATGGTAAAGAGATCCCAATAAGCTGTTGGAGTTACTATTAGACTTGAAAAAAACTCTACAAAATGCTTCAAAAGAAAATAGTATAATAGTATAAAATAATACGATCTCACATGGAAAAAATATAATTGTTAACCCCCATATGCTCTCATATAAAATAATTTCTTGTCCCACATGGAAAAATTAGAGAAGTGACCACAAATTCTTTTCTTTAAATCTCAAAAGCCTCTACTTCAAGAAAAAATATACACAATCAAATTTCACTACAAGATCTTAACACATAAAAGCTTCTTTGGGCATTGTTCGATTTTGTTCTCAATTTGTTCCATTGTAGTACACCTTTGGAACAAAGGTTGTGTAAGGTACGGGGCAAATTCGACTTTAGGGCAGTGATCTTTTGTCACGCCAGATTACGGCACAACCACTCCTTCAGAGATAAGTTTAAAGCTCCTACTTTTTGTTTGCTACTAGTCATATTTCTAACATAAGCTGGAATTTTAAGTACCTTAGTCAATCTTACATAGGAATACCAATGCTTTATATTTCAGAATGTTAAGCTTTTAGAAATAAATTATCAAAAAAAATCATATTAAGAAAAAACAGATAGAATAGGAGATGTATATGAAAGATGGTTGGATAGCCATTAGCCACCAGAAGATAATTTGGTAAGGACTAAGTAAGGTGGAAAGTTGGGGATGTGAGGAATTTTAGAAAAGACAAACGGAAACCTAAGAGGACATGAATAGAATGAGTTAAATGAATAGGAATAATTTAAATAACTAGTTTATTGATGCATTTAACACCGATTGATAAAAGTTCCAAATTATAAACCTACCTCCCAACACCCCTTGCCTTCACCCACCACCACCTCGGTCATTCTATCCAATAACAGCACAATTGTAACAACATAACACTGATATTTCAAATTTCACAGTTTACATCTATCTCACCTTTTTTGCAGCCAGCACCAATCTGTCAGGAAACCAGCTCAAATTCCCTTTTAAGTTAACGGTCCAACTAAGCATTGAGCGATTAACTTGTACTCTAACAATGAAACAATCAGTGTGATACATCAATTATCAGCAGTCAAGCACTTCTAAACATTTTGTGTTACGACTCACGAACATAGTACTGGTAATCATTATGCAATCACCTTCATTGGATATTTGGACATAATTTGCAGTGTCTCTAACGACACGTGGATCGCGCGGCATATTGACATGAGAACCAAACATACCCCGATTTCATTCACGCTGATCCGAGTGGCTTCCGGCACTAGTAGATTGACGAGCATTTAGCAAGTGGGAATGGAGAATTGAGGGATGGGAATCCATGGGATCCAATATTAAAATGAGAGTGTGATTTTATAAAGGGAGTGGAGCAACAATAATATCTATCTACCTGTACAATTACAAATAAGCAAGATTGGTTGATATCATCTCGATACGAAAAAAAATCGTCACAAAACGCCTTTAAATAAGGTTATTTTGTAAAATGAAAAAATAGTCTTAGGGTATGTTTGCTTTAGCTCAAAACAACTGAACTGAATTGAACTAAACTGAATTGATTGAAGATAAACTAAACGGAAAGTTTTTATTATGGAGTAATGATTAGCAAAATAAAGGAAGAGCTGAGCTGAACTGAACTGAACGGAGCTAAACTGAACTGATTTTAAGTTAAAATAAACAGGCCCTTACTTCTTCATTTTCTAGTAAATTTGACGTTTGGCATTTGTATTTCACGTACTTACATCGAAATTCACACTTTTCTCTTTAATTTAAAGGATTCAAAATTATCGAAAAGTGAAGGAGATAGACATATTTTCGTTGACTTTGGTGATATATTTAATTTTTAAATATATTTTAATAATTTATTTACATTATTGAGTCCTTAAAATTTTCATGGAGACAGGCCCCATGAAAATCATATTTAAATTGATGATATATTTTAATAATTTATTTACTTCCTCGGTCTTTTTTTACTTGCTACATTTAATTTTTCACATCTCTTAAGACTCAACTTATAAATATAATATCTTGAATTTGGTATAATAAAAAAATTATAAAAATTATATTTTCCGAAAATATATATCAAGACGGATCAAACAAGATCTCTTATGAGTTATGACTATATTTTTCATTACGTATTAAACACCAAAGTAAGTTAAAGTTACAATATAAATAGTGTCAAAAATCTTAATGTAACACCTAAAAAAAAGACTGAGAGAGTACATTATTATGTCCTTGAAATTTTATGAATGTTTGTTTATTTGAACTTATTATTATATCCAACTTATGATCTCTCATACTTTAGTATTTTATTATTTTTTATTTTAGTTTTTTTCCTAGGTAATAAAAAAGGTAGAAATTGTTAGATTACATGATGTATTTTCTTAAGTAAAATGACCAATGCATATTTATTATGTTATTTACATATTTCAAATTGTACTTTTTAAAGTTTGATTATACTCATATGATTAATTATATAATTTGTAGTTATTTTAAAAATAAATAAAAATTACAAACTTTTGTATAAACAATTATCAAGATATAAAATACTACATATTATTTTGCTTTCAATATTAATAATTAATTTTAAATTTATCAGTCGTGCATCGCATGAGTACTATACTAGTGCTATTGATGAAAATGACATCAATACAATGCAATTCCATAGTAGTTGTCATGACAAAATTTTGAGCCTCAAACTTAACAAAATAAAATCATCGTGTAATATAGGGCAAAAGATATCGAACACGGGAAGTAAGCTATTGTGATTTAGCGAAAACAATCTATCTTGATTGAGGGCCATCTTCGGATTTCTTGGGATATTTTGAGTGAATTTAACTATAAGTAAGATTATAACTAGCAACAATAAAAGCGCGCAAGGAATAAATTGCAAATTAATTCAGGGAAACTAAAACCTAAAGCTTATGGTTCGAGGCTTATGTTGTTTTTGGGATTTACTCAACATAAATCAATAAACAGTCGAAACATGGGGAATGAAACCCCCTCTCTAATACATATAAACATCACTCGAATAGTTTAGAAATGGATAAATGCTTCATCAATAATAAAACCTCTCCCAAATAGCTCCAAAGACTCCACAAGCCCGCCATAAGCGTAAGAGGGACCAGATTAAGGGAAATCCTAGGTTCAACACTCAATTCCTTGATGTGTCTTTCCCATTAGCTATGGACAAGAAAATGAGTTGCAAACATTTCATGGACAAAGCATCACTATACAAAATTACATGCATATCAACCAGCATGCTTCACTCAACATTCAAACTCCATCGACACCATAATCAACAACCCCCAATTCAAGTCAAACATCAACATATGTACAAAATAATGAATAATAAATAAATAAATTTCCTCATATCTTCAAGGAGATGACTACTCAAAAAACATGATCAAAAAACAAAGTAAGAATCAACAAAATAAAGCAATAACTTAAAAGAAAGCATGATTAATGATTATACTAATTTAAGCAAGCATAAAAATGAGTAAAAAATATGTAGAAAGTCTTTCATGGAATTGCTTCCAAGTTGGTGCCCAAAAAGGCAATTGTTAAAGGAAGAAACCCATTCGATGCGAAATCCAAACTTAATTGTTCATAAATTTTAAAGTAAAGTGAGTTTATGTCACAGGTTCATATTTATTGTTCATAAACTTAATTGTTTTTGCATAGGATTATCCATGCTAGTGTGTTGCATAGTTTTTAGTATTTATATACTCAGCTTTGCTGACTACGCGCTTTGTGTGCATGATTTTGTCTTTGTCTTGGCCCTACGACGAACCTATTTCGATGGCGAGTAGAAGTCTAGAATAAAGAGAAAGCAACAGGTACAAGCGGGCATAGTCAATCATGCTGGGATTGAGTGAAGAGTGCTCATGTTTATCTTTCCTCGTTTTGTTGTTTTGGTTGTGTTTCTTTAATTGCTCGTTTATGACAATCGTTATTATTGTTATGTCTGTAGGACTGATGTTGGTTTTCAAGTTTGCAAAGCTAAGTTCTTTTGATGGCTTGTTGTTTCGGTTCTAACTTGGAATAAAAGATTTGGTTTGGTTTTGACTAAAGAGTTTTAGTTTGACTTAAAGTTGTTTAAAAGTAGAAGTCTTCCGTTGTAGTACTTGAAAATAAGTAGTAATACTTTGATTTTTTCTAAATTAGTAGTAGTATTTTATTATATAATTTTTGGCAATAGTTAGGAATTTTCAGGGTGTTATAATCTAGTCCGACAATTTCTTAACATTTTGATTCGGATTTGCACCCCTTTTTAGCCTATCTGAAATAATCAGATATCAAGCATGTCGGATCGGAACAATCCAAATAAACACCCCTACCTCGAATCTCATTTTGAGAATAGAAATCCAGGGAATAGGCGGTGGAAATGGGAATAGATTAGTAGAAATAAGTACAAAATTCTCAATGCTTAGCATAGATAAGGAATATATAGATTGAAATATAATAGTTGTGTAATTACACAAATACCCTTGCAAAAATCTCACAGTCTTTTTTGCCATCAGTGGCATTTTTATCATCTACCTTCTCATTCTGTTCCCGCCTCCTAATAACACCCCCCCCCCCCCCCCCCCCAAAGGTCGGGATAATGAAGGATAACAATGGGAAAGGAAATTTCCCAACTAAATCCAAGAGTTGGCTTTTATACGTAGTATAGATATGAAATGGAAACCCCAAACTAGCTAGTTGTACACTTTCAAATGTTTTTACCTAATTGAAAATGATTTTAAACTTGAAATTAGAGTATCATGATTTGAAAATGCTGGTAAAATTAGAAACTCCACATTATTGAAAAGATTCACGTATTTAAGACCTCTATTGATGTAGAAAGAATTCCTGGTAGGGTCTCTTCAACTGAATACGTGGAGAGGGAACTAGAGGACTACGCGTCAGATGGACAGGTGTTGGCTTGTTCACTTCCTGATGGCACGGACCTTGATTCCTGCAAAACAAGGGAATAAAATCCTCGTAGGATTTTTTCCCCCTCCGATGCTTAAGTAAGTATTTGTATGAGGATTAAGACAAATTAACAATAATCAGCAATTTGGTAATCTAGAGAGGGAAACTAGTGAGAGAAATTTCTCTTAGTATGATGTAAGAGTGAATGAAGATTTTATTGAATGTTTGAATGCCCCCAAAATGATGATTTTGAGGGGTATTTATAGCCTTTTGGTTTAATGGCCAACGAATTGGATGATGACATTTGTCATCGTCTAATTGGTTGATATTTGTAAAAGCTTCATGGGCTTTTACATTCAAGCCTCAAGGCCCAAATTCCTCTTTTTATCCTACCTTGTAATGTCGAATGGGGTTGCGACACGTGACAGAGGTTTCTTTTCTTTTGAGTAGTTGTTGTGGACACGTGGCCCAATCTTACAGCGACACGTGGCCGTATGGAGCCCACCTTGGTGGTCCAGTCATTGCCAAGTGGCGGTGCCACCTGGACTTTTGGTGGACACATGGCCCAGTATTTTGCTGACACATGGCATGAGTTGGCGTGCCACATCATCTATCACTGACCACAAGGGTTTCTTTTCTTCCATTTTCATTGGACAATCCAATATCACGCTAACACCAACTTTCATTCACTAGAAAAATCGTTTTTAGAACTCTCGTTTGCACTAGAAGATAAAATTAAAAAAAAGGTAAATTCTAAACATACTCTTCAGATTAATTAAGCTAGATATTGAGTGACAACAAGATTATTTCAATTCAAGTCAGATGGTTATTATATTTCAATCATAAATTAAACTTTCGGCATTCAAACAAAGTTTACTTTTAAACACAATTTCTCGACATCAACAATTCATTTGTACAATTTTTGTATACAGAAAAAAAAGAAAGAAAAGAGATCGAAAAGGTATATATTCAAATCACATACTTATACATATATGTTAGGCTAACTTGCACGGAGTCGAAAACGAATACGGATACAGGAACTGAAAACGGCTAATCCAAAAAACATTATTAATGGGTACGACCAATTATAACATGAAGAATCGGAATCGTCCCGAATACATGGACGAATCGGGTTTGGGGACAACTACCATCAGAAATACCCATGCTACATAGATGTTAAGTATTCAATAGCAACAACAAATATAACATAATTCAAGTCAAAACATTACTTGAGAATTTAACATTTTAAAAGTATAACTTATAGCAACTAGGGCTGAGCACTGGTCCAAAATCGGACCGGACCGGGACCGGGACCGGCTGGACCGGCGGACCGGAATGTAAAAAAAATTGAACCTGGACCGGACCTGTTTTATATTGTTTTTGCTCTTTCAATTGAAAATTTTAATAAAAAACCTATTGGACTGGTTGGACCTGCTGGATCGGTTGGACTTGTTGGACCTGTTGTTATTTATCTTAGAGACTTAGACTTCAAACATAATAACGTAGGATCTAAATTAACGACATACAATCTAATTAGTAACGATTACAAACATCAAAGTACTCAAATACTTCCAACTACATTACAACTTTACAAGTTTTAGTTATTAATTTTGAAAAAAATTTTTTTTTTAATAAATTCAGATCCGGTCCGGTTTCAGGTCCAGACCGGACTTTTGCTCAGCCCTAATAGCAACATCCAACACTTCATTTTTTATTTTAAAGCAATTTATTAGTCCCATAATTATTATGTTTTAAGTTGTGAATAATAACGGTAATTAGCTGGAGCTCATAAATAAATACCTTTAAGCTTGTAGCTCTGTTCATTTGTTAGAGTTAATACGGATAAACTATGAAGTCTACTCATTAAAAGGACTTGGTTTAACCATATATATTAGGCTTGTTGGGAAATAATAAAGGTTGATCCCGGCCAGATATCGCCAACCCTGCAAACGTCACTTCTCATGTTAATATTTATCTCTAGAAAAGCAATCAGGGTAGCACCATATGGTCATTTATGTGAACAAAAATTAAAAGTTGATCAATAAACTTTTTTATCGAAATTTTCAAATTGTTATATTTCAACAGACAATAATGCTAGCTAGTTGTAAATAGAAAATCGCTCATGAATAATCAACTGCCATAACTAGTTGATTAGAATTTTCAAGAAATCATGAGATCAAGTCTCATCTCCATCCTTGTAGCTCCTTTTTTTTTTTTTTTAAATAAATATTAATTCATTAATAACGAGTCATACGACATCTACAATAGAGATCAAAACAAACAAATACAAATCAATCTTAATCGAATAATACTCAAATTGAACAAAAGTACGATCGTTGTATATAAAATATGATAATAATGAATATCCTCTTCCACGCCGCTGTTATATGCAGCCTTCAACGAGGGGGTCTTTCGATCTGTTGTAATTTTGAAATTGAGCAAAATTTGACCCGATTGATTGTAGTCGTAGAATCAACATCTGCTGCAACCCCATACAAATCTTCATTAACAAATTAAATCTTCAACTAAAAATAAAACCCTAACCCCAAACTCTCACAAGGAGAGACACAAAACCTAAAATATGGGTAGGTAAAACCCAGTATACGGGTAGTAAAACTCGTTATTAGGGAGAGAATGGAGATTTGTTATTAACATAAATAAAAAAACTAGTGCAGAGGAAAAAGAGGGGCTTACCATCTGCCGAAAAGGCTGGTGGTAGCCCCTAGATCTGAAAAACTAGGGTTTTAGAGAAAGAGAAAGAAGAAAGGAGGAGAAGGGAGGGGGCTTACAAATTTTCCCTAGTATTGTGTTACTTTCGTTAGCAGTAGTATTTCCATCCTTGTGGCTCCTGGAAAAAAAATTGGTGTTTTTGAAAAGTATATGGATTTACAAGATCTAGAGTTGCCTCGTGATTAACTTACAGATGAATTTGGTTTAGTGTTGGTAACATTCACAAATACTTCACAATTGTCTAGAGTAGTGCATTGAATCATGGATGATGGTTTTAAATGGGCTATTTTATATGGAGTACCATTCCTTCCATTTAACTTTATTGGTTATATTTTAACTAATTTTCTCTTACAACAAAAATTACAAACGTAACTAACAAAGTGAAACGCATTAAGTATTACATAACTTATTTTGGATGCTAACTCCACGCTATTTATTAATTAGTGTATATCTCCAAAAATTTGTTTCTGAAATTATGTGACTCTTTTTTTTCCTATTGTTTAATAGATGAGGATTAATTCAATTGTTGTACTAAGTTTCCGGATTTTAAATATAGTTTCAGATGGAGTAATATTTTTGTGAAATTATTGTAAATCTAAGTATGTCATGTGAACTATAAATCCCGGCTCCAACACTGATTATGTACTCGAACCAAATAACTACCAAAAAAAATTAAATGAGCTATACAAGATTACATGGGCTTGTTGTATCCTTCAAATATAAGCATGTTGATGGCTAAAGTGTTCTTCATTTGGCCCTCATACAGTCATACCCTTGACAACTTCATTAAGATTAAAAAAAAAGAGGAGAGCACGAATTTCATACTTAATGTTTAGGGAGCCACAAAACAATTAACGAGAATTGATCAGACTCTAACAAATGAGTTATCTTTCACTTTCATTTTTGGGTTTTTCTAAATTATTCCATCTTAATTTTCAATTTTATAAGGTGTGTCCTTAAATTTTATTTTTCCTCGTCTATACCCCTAAAATTAATAAAAAATACAGGATAAAACATTAATTTAGAACACGCCTTAAAAATTGAAATCACAAGGATATAACTTAAAAAAAAAAAAAACTCTTCTCTAATGGCTAATTAGAGTGTCTGTACTAAATAAAAACATAAGAAACAAAAATAAAAGGGCCAGCTGTCTGATGCTCTAAGCGGATGACGACCTCTAATCCAATCTTAAATTGACACGTATATGAATAAGCATCTGTCATCTTGTAGGCATAAATCGATAATATGAGTCCCACCGCATCATAGCATACCCCAAACAAAAACAAAAAAAATAAAAATAAACAAAACGTCTATCAGAAACTACCCGCCCTCCCCCAAAAAAACGAATCGTAATTTCTCTCTCATCAAACCCCACTTTAAAATTTTCTCTCTCTAAAAAAAACAATACTTTCTCTCTCTGTTTTCTTTCCCTCACCCCCGTCGACAACGAAATCGAATTTTGAAAAGACGCAAAAAAAAAAAAAAAAAAATCAAAAATCAAAAATCAAAAATCAAACCCAAAAACAAAAACAATCGAAACCCTAACCCTAAAAATTTTACGAATCTTATCGTCTCTTTTCTTCTGCCTCTTTACCTCTAATTTCTGCGAAATTTTTTGTTGTTGTTTATCGAATTTGAGTTTCGATTAAAAAAGAGGTAGAAATTAGGGCTAGGGTTAGGGTTAGGGTTTGTTAATGGAATTTCCGAGCGGTGGAATAATTTGATGTCCGAAAATAGCCGATGTCAGGGACACAAGAAGATGATGGGTAGGGGAGCCGAAGGAGGCTGTGGTACGGAGGAGAAGCCGTGTCCGGTGACCAGATTTTCGCCGCCGGCGATTAATCCGGCGATTTCTCCGGCGAGTTCACCGAAAAAGTCGGAAGGTGTTAGTTTAGGTGTAGACTTTTATTCCCAAGCTGTTAAGACATTGTCGGAGCGTTCACCGTTCGATTCGAATGAAGCTTTAGCGAATACAGTTGCCACTCTTCCTAGTGGATTGGCGAGCTTGTTGTTGAAGCATTCGGATAGTAAGAAGAAGCATAAGCGGGCGCATTCGGAAGCTAAGTCGTCTCGAAAGGGTTCGGAGAAGTCTAAAGGTGGTGGCATTTGGGTTAAATTAGAGGACTATTTTAGGGAGGTTACATTGCAGGATATTGAGAGGTTGAATCAATTCTCTTCTTCTTCGTCTTCGTCTGGTTCTTTGTTGAGTAGTAGTGATTCGTGCTTTCGAATTCCTGTATTAGGAAATGCTCGTAGGAATAGAAGTAACAATGGTGAGACCAATAGGGCGGGAAATGGGAATGGTGGTGATGTTCCAGCTGCTGTAGTTAAGGAGGAGGTGGTGGTTTTGGATGCTGACACACGGATGTCTGATGCTGGTCCTTTGGAAGAGGAGGAAGTTGAGAGGGAAGATGGCAAGCAGCAAAATGTTAAGTTAGAGAATGGTAATAAGGATAGTTTGGGTGTAGTTGAGGAGGGTCCTTCACAGTCGTGTAGCAGTGCCGAATGGGTTCTGGGTTCTAGGAACAGGGTATTACTGACGACCACACGGCCTTCAAAGAAACGGAAGATTTCGGGTGACCCCTCTGCGTTGGAACGACTTATTGTTGCGCAGCCTTGTGAAGGGAGTTCGAGCTTATGTCATGTGTGTAGCATGGGTGACACAAGGGACCAATTGAACCAGTTAGTTGTTTGCAAGTCATGTAATGTTGTTGTTCACCAGAAGTGCTATGGCGTGCAAGGAGAGATAAATGGCCCTTGGGTTTGTTCGTGGTGTAAGCACAAGACTGATGCTCAAGTTGAACCAACCCCAGGAATTGATAGACCTTGTGTTTTCTGTCCGAAGAGTGGAGGCGCTTTGAAACGTTTTCAGAATACCACGGGTGGTGGAAATGATGGGTCTGTTGAGTTTGCTCATTTGTTTTGTAGTATGTGGATGCCTGAAGTCTACATTGATGATACTAGGCTTATGGAGCCTATTTTATCTCATGGAATGAAGGATGTTCGGGGGAAGTTAGTTTGTAATTTATGCAAAGTGAAGCTTGGTTCTTGTGTCCGATGCAGTGATGGTATGTTCTGTAGCTTGTTTAGTTATGATGTCTGCTCTTGTGTTTCACTATAAGAAGCTTTTGTGAGTGGTGTATTGAATTTTGTTAGTGACTTGGTAAACTATATTGTTTCAAATTCTATTGCAAATTTTGAGTGGTGGTTCCAATTTGCAACTATATATAGTTAATAAACGTTTAGGTGAATAACTGTTTGCCCAATTATTTATTTCATGTACCTAGTAATTTATCCATGTACTAAACAATCGGTTTGAATCGAGATTCCATCCTCAAATGAAATAGTTTGTATTAATATCCTCCTGATTGCAGAATGTCTTTGTTGATTGACCTCAATTTTTCCTGTCTCTCTGGTGCTGAGTACTTTGTAATTGAAGTGAGCTTTTGAATACATTGGTACTTAAACATTTGTATATGTAGTAACATTTAGTACTGCTTCCCAAAAAAATAGTATGTGAGAGAAGACAATGAAAAATGATCTTCAAAATTGGATTTGTTTGTCAGTTTGCAGGAAGTAATCTCTGAAATCTGAACAGTGTCATGCCTTTTCGAACTATGCTGCATCTGCTTTGTAAGATTTTGAAGTGATAAAAAATGTTGAGTTTGTGTTATGCAGTAGTTTATGGGTTTGCACTAAAAAAAGTGGAGATATCAAAGTAGATGGTTTTGATTGTAGTTGGATTGTTGCTTAAACTCTTGAGAAAACCTAGGAATTATTGCGAAAGGTTGGTTGGACATCTGAGTCTACATTTCTTTTGCATGGAAGATGTGGAGGTGTGTACCAGGAATGCAACTTTCCCCACACATTCCCTTAAGAGTTCAATGTGGAAATTTTGGTTGTTTCATTTATGTATTAGTATGTATTTTTACTTTGATGGAATATATGATAGATTGGAATTGGATGACATTATAGAAGGTAAAGGAAGGGTAGGGGGAAAGTGGAGCTCCATTTTCTCGCCCAATCAGCAAATCTCTCCACTTTTGGAGGGATAATGTTTATTAAAGGATGGAAAATGGATCCCTCCTTCTTCCTCCCCTTCCTTATCCTTTCTCTTCCCTCCCTTTCCTTTCATTTCCCTCTATCCAAACAAAAGTTTTATCTGTACCTAATATCATGGACACAAGGTGTTGGAGTTGATTTTGATGGAACCGATGATTCTCTTTTTCTTTTTATCTGCTAGGTGAGGAATGGAAGTTGTTTACTGGTTCTGGTTGGAGTTTGTTGAAGCTTATTATATGACTGATGCTGCACTAGTTTCTTCTCTTATTTTGCATGTTAAGCTCTTTCAGCTCTGTGTCCCCTTGGACATTGGCTGTTAATCACAGCCTTAACTTCTTAAGCATCCATTAATATCCCAGTGTACATTATGATTGTGCAGGGTCATGCAGAACTTCGTTCCACCCTACCTGTGCAAGGGATGCAAAAAATAAACTTGAGATATGGGGAAGGTTTGGTTGTGATGATGTAAGCAATTCTTTTGTCCTTGTTTTAGAATATTTAACATGAAGTTGTTGAAGTTTTACCTTGCAGATGCTATTACTGTAGTGTCATCATATGGAATGTTAGCTTAAACCGCTTAATTTATTTTGACTTTCATACGCAGATTGAAATGCGAGTTTTTTGTGCAAAACACTCTGATGCGGACAGTGTTGTCCCAGAGTGTAATGAAGTGGATCACACTGTTGGCAGTGATTCACTCAATACCTTCAATGAACCTGCTGTTATGTCAGGGAATAAAATAAAAAGGCTTAAAATAGGCTGCAAAAATGGAGATAAAGTAACCTTAAATGTGGGAGCATCAGATGGTAAGTCTCATATTTTAAGCGAAGGGCAGTGGCAAGGCACAGGACTGAAGGATGCGAACTCCAACACAAAGCTTAAATCAGGATCAGGTGACAGGCAGAAATTAAGTGATATGGGCGTTGGGGGCGCAGGTGAGGATGTCAACACATCATATCTTCTCGATCTTGGCCTGGTTCTGAAGAAGGTGCTTGTCAGTGGTTTCATTTTCTTCACATCTTGGCTGGAGTTCTAATTGTGTATCCTGGAATTTGTTTTAACATGTAATTTTCATTGCTGTAGTTAATGGACCGTGGAAAAGTTTGTTTGGAACAAATAGCTGCTGAAATTGGCTTGTCTGAGGCTTCTCTGGCATCCCAAATCACTGTAATCTATCTGTTCATTTCTATGATAACTTCTTTATGTGACAGATTACATTTTACTTTTTAATGTTTCACTTGTAATTTAATTTTCTGTCTGTGCTGCTGCAGGACAATAGCTTCAGTCACGAGCTGTATTGCAAAGTATTAAATTGGCTTAAAAGTCATTCTTACCTGGATACTTCAGAGAAGGATCGGAGGGCTAGACTAAGCTGTTTGATGCCTTCAAAATCTGAGTTTAGAACTGATGATAATTCTGATGCTGTTCCTGTGAGAGACTTGGATATTACAGATGTTCCTGTTAAGTCGGTTCCGCCTAGGAGGAGGACAGTTGGCAATAAAGAGGACAAGGCTATATCCTTGTGGAATGATAAAATGCATGATAATGGTGTATCAACTTATGAAAGAACAGAACGAGAAGATATGAGTATAGATCATGATGATGTGAGTAAAGATTCAATACGAGGTTGCAAGGAAGAGGTAAGGATCATCGTCTTGTTGTGATTGGTTCACAGTTTAAGGTGTTATGTTTTTAATTTTCCTATATCATCTTGATATGTTAATTAGCTGCCAAGATTTTTATGTGATATTGGGATTGGTGGCAGTATAGTAGTGTTTTAAACTTCGAGGTATAATTTTGTGTTCTGTCTGTGCGTGGTTTTTACGGCTTATATTGCCAATTATGTGCCTTAATACTTTTGTTTGACTGTGTATCCCTGCTGCAAAGAGGTGGATGGCTGTCTATTGGCTAGATGAGTTAGTATTCCCTTTCTATTCCGCATTTAGAATCTTCTCTCTTTTTGTCCGTTTTAAGTCTGTGAAATTTAAAACGAGGATCATTCTCTTCAGGGTAAGAGTTATTTAGTTTTGTTGGTGAAGGGGGTTGGCATTTGTGAGCTTTGAGGCATCATTTTGTATTATTCTTTCATCAATGGGAAAAACTATACGAGTAAAGCTATCTCTCTATCCCCAGAAAGTGGTTTCTTTTTCATGGAGACATTTGGTCAATTGGAAACTAAGATAGGATGGGAATATGGGATGGAGTTAGAATTTTTGCTACTCTGACAAGTGATTGTCCCATGAAGAGATTGTGCTAAATTGGAAGAAAAAACACACAATAAAGAGGTTTGGAGAAGGAAGTGTTGATGAGCAGAAGATTGTTGACATGTAGATATATTTGGCTTTGAATGTAAGGCTCTACTCAGGGGCAGGACATTCTTTAGATGTGTTAGGATAATGCCGTTATCATACTTGACATTGTTGTTGAAAATTTTGTTATTCATGTTTTTCCTTTCTAGAAAGTTCATGAAGATCAATGCTTATAAGTAAAAGCAAACATTAAAAAAAGATATCTGAAGTTTTAGGTGGCAAGTGGTCATATTAGGTTTGGTTACAATAATTTTGTTCAAATTTATTTATTTTGTAAAGCACGTTGGATCTGGAAAGGTTGTTTTTGAAGGTGCTAACTTTTGACATTATCCTGGGGAAGGTCCCAAGTACTGTATAGATATGAACAACCCCAATTATGAAAGTAACTTCTCGTAACTGTCCCTACTTCCGACAATAATTGTTTTTATATTATTGCTCTTAAATATGACTATTTCAAGAAGATTTTTTAATAGAAGGTAATTTCATCCTTGAGATTGTTTATATATAAGCAGTGGTTAGGTTATTTCAATGCCAATAGATGAGATGTTTAAAAATAATTTTTTCTTCCATTTTTAATCATGAGTGTATCTTTCAACTTCCAAGAATATTTACTAGGAGTAACTGAGTAAGTCTTGTCACTTGTGCAAAGAAAGTGCCAGTTGGCTGTGGTTGATTATGTATAGTTTGATTGGCAATCTAATTGAATTGACCTGTTTACTTTACTGCAGGTTTTGGTTGAAACCAACGGGTTTGAACCTGCATCAACTGAGCCTTCACCTACATCTGAAAGTATGTGTTTATCTTGCTTCTCCAGTGCTTAGTATTTTTCAGTTTTTGCTGCCTACTTACTTCATGTTGGCTCAAATTTGTTGGTTAGATGTCCTACTGAAGCAAGGCAGCCTTTGTGATGTTGAATGTAATGAAGCAGAGGACGGTGCCTCTTCTGGAAAGAGTTCTTTGTTAGATTTGGACCAAGAGACGCCTTCCTGTTCTTCTGTAGATATGGTTGGCTGTTGTGACAAGTAAGCCTAAATCACGGATTTATTAAATTTAATGTATGTTTTGGTGTTGGTTGTTGTGGGGGATATGCCTGCTACCTGCTTTGCTGTCCTGTTGTATTTATTTATTTTTTAATGTTCGAGTCAATGTTTACATATTTGTTCGGATATAATTTTGAATATTTTCATATAATGCAGGATTATTGATTCTGGAATAGATTCTTGCGTGCACCCTTACATCCAGAAAAAATTGGAAGAAGCGCAAAGTTTACTTACACGGAAAGCTCCTGATAATAATGGTATGGTTTCTTTTTTACTATCTAAGCTAAACTCAATAACATTGAATGTAACTTGATCTTATCTTTGCAGGTTATATGGAACGGGGTTCTGTGGATGCAACACAGGTCCTAAGTGCTGAGAAGGAACTTCCTGTGTGTATTGACGAGGATAGTGAATGTGGAGGAGTAAAATTACAGGATATGCCCATGTTGGAGGAGATTAATTACCCATCTCCAGAAAATGAATTGGAAGGAGAGATAATATTTTCTCAGCAGCAACTGCTATGCAATGCAGTTGCTCTGAAGCATCAAAGCGGTTAGTCCTTTTTCCTGTATTTTTGAGTGTGTTTTCTTTTTATGCTTTCGTGTGATTATTATGTCATATTTCTTTATTGAGAAAGTTTTCTCTGTGACTCGTGGTTTTAGTATTGCTCGATGCTGTGCTTCTCCCCTTGCTATTTCCCTGTCATTTAACTTTGATTACCATCTGGTACAGATCAACTTTTTTGCAAAATTGTCAGAGAGCTTCCACATGAAATTGATATAGTGCGGAAGCAAAGATGGGATTCTGTTCTCGTCAACCAGTACATTTATGATCTTAAGGAAGCAAGGAAGCAAGGTAGGAAAGAGAGAAGACACAAAGAAGCCCAAGCTGTACTAGCTGCTGCTACCGCCGCCGCTGCTGCTTCATCTAGAGTTTCTTCATTAAGGAAAGATGCAGCTGATGAATCTCCGCAGCAAGAGGTTATTTTCAAGCCATTTAGCTTGTTGCCGTAACGCATTTATGGTTTTCACATTTTTCCCTTTCAGTTGCACTTTTGTTGATGTATTGTCATTTTCCCTTTTAGAATCAATTGAAGGTGGAAAATACTAGGATTCCTCGTGTGAAGGTTTCTTGCTCAAGCGTTGATGTTCCCAAGGCTAAATCAGATGGTTATGCAGATGTGTTTCAAGTTAATTCTAGGACATCTAAAGAACATCCAAAATCATGTGACATTTGTAGACGTTGTGAGAGTTTATTGAATCCTATATTAGTCTGTTCTAGCTGTAAGGTAAGCCCAATTTTCAACTGAAGATTCTTTCTGAGAAGTTATTCTTATTGTTTAAGTTGTGAGACATTGTTTCTTTTTCCTATCAGGTTGCTGTTCACTTGAATTGCTATCGCAGTGTTAAGGAATCTACAGGTCCTTGGTATTGTGAATTATGTGAAGAATCATCATCATCAAAGGGTAGAGCTACATTAGCTAGTGCTTGGGCAACGCCTAATTCTAATGAAGAATGTGGATTATGTGGGGCTTCAAATGGTGCTTTAAGAAAATCAACTAATGGTCAATGGGTCCATGCATTCTGTGCTGAGGTGAAGCATCTGAATATGGTTTGTCATTTGTTAATCTTTTTTTTTGAGGTCCTCATCAGTATCTCCTATTGTTGTTACCACTGCAGTGGGTGTTTGATTCGACTTTTAGAAGAGGACAAGTGTCTCCTGTTGCAGGAATGGTAAGTTCGATTCTACTGTAATGCTTGTGTATATTTACTTTTGTAATGTGGATGTCCAGTATTTTCTTTTAATTACTACACTAGATCTCTCATAAATTTGCCGTTCTGTTTTTGTTGCCAGGAAATGGTGTTGAAAGGGAATGACTTGTGTTCTGTCTGTCATAGAAAATATGGCGTTTGCATAAAGGTAAATTTTGTATGAGGTTTATGTAGGCATTATTATGCTTCTGTTTTTGCAGAGGTTCTTAAAATTTAACTCACTTTTTAACTGGCTACATGTAGTGCAATTATGGCAATTGTCAGTCTACATTTCATCCAACATGTGCTAGAGATGCTGGGTATTATCTGTACACGAAGTACATGGGTGGCGGCAAGATGCAGCATAAATCTTATTGTAGTAAGCACAGTTTGGAGCAAAGAGCAAAAGTAAAGTCTACCTTGACATCTTGTCGATTTAGGACTTATTTTATTTTATTTTAATTTTTTCTACATTTAAAAAATGTTGTTATAATTAGTCTCTTGTTATTTTATAATCAGGCTGACACTCAAAAGCATGGCGCTGAAGACTTGAAAATTGTTAAACAACATCGAGTGAGTATTGACTTTAGATGTGCTTATGTACTAATGTGTTGTTCAATCTGTTAATGAAAGATTATTTTTATTATTACAATTCTTGTTGCTTTTAGGTTTCGTATGTTTAATTATTTCCTGTCCTGATACCCACAGATGTGTTTATGTTGATCTAAATAATTAATGTGTTCCCTTGGGTATTTGGTCTTGTTTATATTTGCATGATGTGGACCTAAATTATTATTATTTATTTATTTATTTTTACCTAGCTGTCAATTCCTTACTTTGAACCATTGAAGCACCTGGTACATGGTAATGTCTTTTATTAGCTATGGCAAAGATTGTAACTCAAACTCTGTATGTGTTGCCTTTTTCTTTCTTGCACTTGGTGCAAGCCCTTTTTTTCCCTAACCTTCAACTTTGGCTAGAAAGAAAATCTATTTTCCTTTCCTGAAATACTGTACCAACTCCTTTTTTGTTTATTTATACTTTGAGCATGTTGATGTCTAAGATACTAGAATTTTCTACATTCTATCAACGTGCTCCATCTTTCTACTCATAATTTCTTTTTTATTTATTTAATGGTATTGGGCTTTACAGTTTTGGCATATTTGGTGTCTAAAAATAACTTTTGTCTATATTTCTCTCGTAGCCCTGCTTTGTTTTTGACTTTTGTGAGTCCTCTTATTGGTTCATGTCTACGCTACCTTAAAATTGTTTTGAGACCAAGGCTTTGTTGTTGCTGTTTTATTTGCATATTAATCTACTTTCTTCATTGATATAATTATCAAAATGCTAAGTGGCGCTTTAACGTGTGCTGTGATCAGGTTGAGCTGGAAAAGTTACGTCTCCTTTGTGAGAGGATTGTCAAACGAGAAAAGTTAAAGGTAATCTTGTAAAATATATTTTTTCATGTAAATCATCTATGAAGGTCTTCTTTTCTGTATGGTTATTGAGCCTTCATTTTGAGAGTAGCTTGTAACAAGTTATTTTGCCTTGTTAATGGGTAGTGGTAGTATACTTTGGTTGTTTAGACATTCAGGGAAAACTTGTTTCTAAACCTTTTCTTATGGGTTTGGTGCCTTAGTGGTGGATTAATACCATTCATTACATGCAAGTTGTGAGCTCAGGCGTAGGCACGTAGCAATCGTGTTACTGTTTTTTGTATTTGATTCTGGTTAATTATGTAAAGATCTTTGAGTCTTCAATTATATCTGTATTTGCTTTTATTTGTAAGAGGGTAACGTTGAATCTTTAAGTTGATGCCTGTTCTAATTGTTTGTGGGATGATTGCAGCGAGAATTGGTTATATGCAATCAGGACATCGTTGGTTCAAGACGGGACTCTTTAGTCGTCTCCATGCTAGTCCAGCGTCCTCCCTTTTCATCACTTGAAAGTTCGGACTCTGCTACCACATCCTTTAAGGAGCATGTTGATGGTTCTAGGTCATGCAGTGATGTAATGCAAAGATCTGACGACATCACTGTTGACAGTGCATTGTCAGCAAAACGGTGCATCAGGCTTCCGCATTCTATAGAAAATGATCAAAAAACAGAAGACAGCTCAACATCACACCATCTTCCTACACCAAAGGCTTCTGACAGGGTGTCATTTGCTGGGAAGCAAATTCCTATCAGAGCAGCAATCGCTAGTCGTAATTTTTCACACAATGCGGAGGATATATTAGAATCGAAAAAGGTATTTTCTATTGCTTTCAAACTATTTGGAATGACTAGCGGTACAAGTATTGTTTGTCAGACCCCACCTAAAATAATGCTTTCAATCTATTACGCTATGTTACATGGACTCGTCTGAAAGTGTCGGACACGGGTACGTGTCCGTGTGTCCGACACGTCTATCCTAAAATTTGGGGACACGGGACGTCCTAGTTTTAGACACGGATGCGGGGACACGGCATGTATTAAATATTAAATAAAATATCTAAAAATTATATATAGCAAAAATTTTCATTCTTTCATTAATAATATCCAAAATATTACATTTTCCAACTTTTGAGTTTTTTTTTTGACAATTTTCCAATATTGATTACATAATTACATAGCTTGATAGGTTGATTTTCTTTTCCTTTTTTGTGCTTCCATAAATTTTACTTCGAAAATCTTCATCATCTTCAATATCAAACTTAGACTACTCCATTAATTACTGGGTGCTTTGGTAAAAAAATCTTCAATCTTCATCTTAAGTTTCCTGTTGAAGTCTGCAAGTCTGCAACAATGGCTGCCATAGTGCTATTTGCAAATAAACAACTACACTTGGTATGTTTTTGGTGATTTTACAAGCTTATGTAAACTGTAGAAAAATTAATTACTTCAATTTCACATATAATTGGCAGATATTTATGTTCAATTACGATCTACAAAAGACTTTTTTTTAAACTCAATTTCTGAAAATTTCAACCTTATGTGAGGTAGCCGTGTCCGAGGTGAAAGTGAAGGATCGGACACGTATTTCACACCGGTGTCTGTGTCGTGTCGTGTCGACACGGGTGTGGAGGCCTAAAGAGCCGTGTCCATGTAACTTAGCTATTACGTAAAATTGGTCCACTATTCACACTTTAAACAGGTGACTTTTGGTTTAATAAATCAAGACTTATGTAGGCTGTTTCTAAAAGACCCCCAAGGGTACTTCTATTGTTCCATGAAAATAAAAGAAGCATATTTCTGTTGAGTTATCCGCATCGTGTTAGAGATTTAGGCCAACATTTTGATCTTCAGTGGTTCCTATATAAGACATGTTAACCAGAACTTGACTATCTGGACTAAAGATACTTGAAGGAATTGGTCATCAAGATTACTCTTTTTATATTTATTTGTTTTTTGCTTTGTGGATTGTTTGCAGCACCTTGAAACATTTGAGAAAGAGCTGGTAATGACTTCTGACCAAGCATCTGTGAAAAATCGACGGCTACCAAAGGGATATATTTACGTTCCTATTAATTATCTCTCCAATGGTAAGCCTGTCAGCCGCAATTCTGTTGAAGGAGATGAGGTAGATGAGTAAGCTGATGATTTTTTTACTTCATGCCTTGTGCTGCTGGGATAAATATTGCGGTTCACTTTGGTGTTGATGCTCATATGGTTGCAAAGCATGAGTGTCAAATTGATGCCTGGATGGAGGCTTCAGCTTCAGCATCACTTTGTGACTGTGAATGCTCTTTTGGATAGAGAAATTTTGGCATCATTTGTTGTATATTCGTTCTCAGAGCAATTGTATAGTGGGTGAGGGTTTGGTCTTTGATCAGTTTTGTAAGAGACCAGAAGTGCTTCCTCCCTTTCTTTCAGCTGATAGCAAGATGCATTTTTGCCTTGCCCTTGTAACTGTAAGCAAGTTAAAAGGAATCACCTACTGCTAATGCTTTGTAAAGTTAGTGTATATATCCATATAGCATTGTTCCGAAGTAATGGCTCGGACATCAGATCAATACAGGAATTAAATTATTTTTCTGACCAATAGTGATAGAGATCTGATTGGTTTCATGTACTCCCTTGGTCCTTTTCTTTTCCTGCTCTCTTTCTCTTTCTCTCTCTGTTTATGTGTTGTGTTTCAGTGATATGTTTGGGGAACCCTGTTATCTATTGGATTTTCTTGGTAAGTTCGATCACCTTTGTTGTACTTGTGGCTATTATGCACTTTTTCCTTGTTGATTTTTATCTGACAGCCATTATTGTTGTATATTCCACAGTCTTGGGAACACAAGGAGATGCATCATATATTCAAGGTTCTTTATCTTCTCTCTTTCTTTTTTGAAGAATGATGGTTTTTCGGTAGTTTTAGTGTGGAATTATTTGATTGGCTAAAGTATTCCTGCAAGTGTTAAAGTGCTTTAGTTTTTTTTTCCGGTTATTAGTTTAGTGACAGTAGTTTCTGTTAACAAATGTCCTAATTTTTAATCTCTGCTCCCCTCTAGAATCTGGTGTTTCCATAATTAATGATTTTAGCAGGTTAAGGAAGATTTTCGTCTAATATGAGCTCTATGTAGGACTTTACCAATTGCAGTGTTTGACTTGATATTGGAAAGCTCTTCTACTGCGTTGTTATTAATACTGTGTGCTATAGATTAAGTTGTTCTTCTCAAGCCTCTCCAAGTTCCCATGATAGTTATACTGTTTACTTTTGATCCTAAAAAGCCATGATACATCTTAATTAAGTGCTGGATAGCATTTTTCTCCTCAATCTGAAGGGTATAATTTTTCATAAAGAGACTTCTGAGTTTTTGACGTATCACTTCGTGATTGAATTGGAGTTTAGAAAGTGTGCTAGATTTATAAGGGCAGGTTTGGGATGGCATTTTGAGCATTACAATCTATTTGTGGGAGACTGGAAGGACTTCTCTTTTTGTTGGTTGATTTTTGTAATTATTAACCTGTATATGGTTGCATTTTTGCAGAGATTAGTTCTTTTTTTTAAAAAAAAAATTATATTAACATTTAATAAGGATTGCATGGGGTCATTACAAGAGGGCTTGAGTGGGATCCTATGAGAATTAGTCGACAGCATCGTTGGAAGGTGGCTGGTTTCTTGAGGTTGAGAATTCTGCTTCATTATTGCACTCGCTGGAAAGGTGGATGCTGTGTATACATTAACACTGATTCCTATTGTTTCCTGTTTAAGAACATATTAATTTGCTATGCCTTGGATAGTTGGATGTGCGACATGATGTTGCCTGTGTCACAAGTATTTTGGTGTGATTTTTTACGCTTGATTGAAGCTATAATTTCATGTGGATAGTGTGAGCTAATATATTGCTCAATGTGCTTTGCTATTGGTTGGACTTTCATTTACTCCTATATTTCAGGAATGGATGAATATTCATGTCGAAAAAAAGGAACGGATGAATATTGCGAATTGGTTGTATTGGTTTTTTCCTTAAGGTATGCAAATTCTGTACCTGTTTGGATAGAGGGTTTGTCTCTTTTGATGCCAAACTGTGACATCATACTTGATACTTATTTTACACTGCGTAGTTCTTGTTTGAGAGACAAGAGTTGGAGGTTTAACCATCGCAAAAGGCTAATGGAAGTGTTTTCCTCATTAAGTTCTTTTTTAAACAATTTAGTTAGAAATTCATTGAAATAGCTAATACTAAAAGGCAGTTAATCAAATGCCTTTTACACAAACAAATAACTCTTACAATTTTAAGTGCAAGCTCTCAAATAAGGTCTCAAACAAGCTCAGTTTTAATTATGCTCCTTTTTTTTTACGAAGTGCTATGGACCTCAACATGACTCCCCATGATCGGTTTCGACCCCTAAAAATCTGCCTCTTATGGTCTTTTTTTCGAAAAATAGAAAAAATCTATTCAAGGACCCTTAAAAAATTTGTTATCAATCCCTTTTAAGGCTTTTACCTGAAATACCCTTATAGGTTCATATTTTAATCATATGAGCACCACGTATAATTTTTGGCAATTTTTTTTCGGGACATCAAAATCGCAAAAAAACTATGGATAATAGAATATGTTTGACGTCTTCGGTTGGGCCTTCTAAGGCCTCGTCTTAATTTTGCCTTTGTTATTAATCAAGTGCTATGGATCACCACATGACTCCCTACGATAGATTTCGGCCCTTAAAAACCTGTTTTCACCTCTGTTGTGATCATTTTCGAAGAACGGAAAAACAATCATTTAAGGACCCTCTAAAAACTTATTTTCATCTTTAATGGTATGACTTGGGTTCATATTTTAACCATATGATCACCACGGAAAGTTTGTGGTAACTTTTTTTTCCGAAACCCCTAAATCTCAAAAAACGATGAATAATAGCTATTGAATGAGGCCTACACAACCCGTTAAATTCACCCTGTTAAGTGTTATGGACCACCATAGGATTGACTCCTAAAAACTTGTTTTCATCTGTCTATTAACCTTTTTCAAAGAATGGAAAAACAGCTATCTCAAGGACCGTCTACAAACCTGTTATCACCCTCTTAAAGTTTTTTCACCCCAAATTGTCTAGTCAAGTTTCATATTTTAACCATATGGATAACCTAGAGCGTTTTTGGCAACCTTTTCTTTTTCGAGATTCGAAAATCTTAAAAACCACTAGATCACCTTCGATTGAGGGGCCTCCAAAGTGGCCTGAACGGAAAAACAACTATTTTAGGAACCCTCTAAAAACTTGTCATCATCCCTCTGAAGGTCTTTTAAGTCTGAATCGTCTATTTTGGATTTATTTTTTAATCATATGAGCAACCCAATGAGTTTCTGGCAACTTTTTTTCGTCACACCTGAATCTCAAAAAATAGTGGATAATAACTTATAATTGAGGCAGCTAAAAGGGCCTTTTCGGGTATCATCTTATTTTCACCCTGTTTTTTTACTAAGTATCATAGACCATCATAGTACTCCCCACGATCGGTTTTGGACCTAAAACATGTTTTCATCCCTCTTATGTCATTTTATGAAAAACAAAAAAAAAAAACTATTTTAAGCGCCTTCGAAAAATCTATCATCATGCCTCTTAAGGTCTTTTCATCCAAAATTAAAATTGCCTGGTTGGGTTTATATTTTAAGTATACGGGCACCCCGGGGAGTTTTTGGCAACCTTTTTTCCGTGACCCTAAAATCTCATAAAACAGTAGATAATATATTTTAATTGAGACCTCCAGAGAGGCCTTCCCAGTCCTCTTCTTATTTTCGCCCTATTTTTTTTACCATGTGTTAAGGACTACCCACAGGACTCCCCACGATTGGTTTCAAGCCCTAAAACATGTCTTGGTCCTTCTTATGACTTTTTACGAAGAACGGAAAAACAACTATTTCATGGACCCTCTAATAACCTGTTATCATTCTTTTTAAGGTTTTTTCATCCCAAATCTTCTGATCTAGGTTCATGTTTTAACCATATGGGTACCTCGAAGAGTTTTGCTTTCTCGGGAGCCTGGAATATCAAAAAGCAGTTGATAATAGCCTTTGATTAAGGCCTTCTCGGGACCCGTCTTTTTTTCGCCATGGACCACCATAGACTCTCCACGATTGGTTTCGGCCCCTAAAAACTTTTTTCATCATATGGCCTTTTCCGAAGTTTGGAAAAACAACTATTTTATTGAAACTTGATAAACTTGTTACCATTCCATTTACGACCTTTTCACCCTAAATTGCTTGGTGTGGGTTCATTTGTTAACCATGCGAGCACCCTAGAGATTGTTTGGTAATTTTTTTTTTCCGGAACCTTGAAACTCAAATGACAGTAGATAATAGCCATTGTTTAAAGTCTCCGAAGGTGTCTCTCAGGTCCCGTCTTATTTTCGCCCTATTTTTTTACCAAGTGTTATGGACTATCATAGGACTCTGCACGATCGATTTCAACCCTTAAAAGCTTGTTTACATCTTTCTTATGGTCTTTTCCAAAGAATTGAAAAACAACTATTTCAAGGTCCCGATAAAATCTTGTTATCATCCCTCTTAAGGCCTTTTCACCCTAAATCACCTGGTCTCATTTCATATTTTAACCATACGGACACCCCATAGTGTTTATAGAAAACTTTTCTCCACAGAACTCGAAAACTCAAAAAAACTGTGGATAATAGCTTATGATTGAGGCATTCGGCGGGTCCCCGCCTTATTTTCGACCTATTTTTTTAACCAAGTGCTATGGACCACCATAAGACGGTCCGCGATCAGTTTCAACCCCTAAAAATCTAGTTTCATCCCTCTTATGGCCTTTTTCGAAGAACGGAAAAATAACTATTTCAATGACCCTTTAAAATCTTGTTATCATCCCTCTTAAGGCCCTTTCACCTCAAATTGCTTGATTTGGGTTCATATCTTAACCATACGGGCACCCCACAGACTTTTTTGCAACCTTTTTACCATGAACCTAAAAACTAAAAAAAAAAAAAAAAAACAGGAAATTATAGCCTTTGATTGAGGTTTCTTAAGGGGGTTTCTTGGGCCCCGTCTTATTTTCACTATGTTCTTTTTTTCGACTGCTATGTACTAATACAGGATTCCCTAGGATTGCTATCGGCCCCTAAAAACCTTTTTCCATACCTCTTATGCTATTATTCCATAGAAAGGAAAAATAGCTATGTGAAGGACCTTTGAAAAACTTCTTATCATCCCTCTTAAGGTCATTTCACCCCAAATTGCCTGGTTTGGGTTCATATTTTAGCCTTACGAGCACCTTGGAGAGTTTTTGGCCAAAAAAAAAAATTGCGAGAGCTTGGAATCTCAAAAAAATAATAGCCATTGATTGAAGCCTCCGGAGGGGCATTCCTGGCCCCGTCTTAATTTCGCCCTGTCTTTATACCAAGTGCTATGGACCACTACGATACCCCCACGTTTGGTTTCGACTCCTCTAAAAACATGTTATCATCACTCTTAAGGCCTTTTCACCCCAAATTGTTTTGTATAGATTCAAATTTTAACCATATGGGCACCATGTAGATTTTTAGGCAACTTTTTTTCCGAAACCCGGAGTCTCAAAAACAGTAAATAATAGCCTTTGATTGAGGATTTCGGAAGGCCCTTCCCAAACCTATCTTATATTAGCCCTATTTTTTTTAAACAAGTGACATGGACCATCATAGGACTCCCCACAATCGGTATCAGCCACTTTAAAACTGTTTTCTTGTGGCATTTTTTGAAGAAAACGGAAAAACAACTATTTCAAGGACTCTCTAAAAACTTGTTATCATCTCTGTTAATATCTTTTGACCTCAAATCGTCTGATTTGGATTCATATTCTAACCATACGGGCACCAAGGAGAGCATTTGGCAACTTTTTTACCTGGACCCTGGAATTTCAAAAAACAATGGCTAATAGCCTATGATTGAGGCCTCCAGAGGGGCCTTTCCATGCCTCGTCTTAATGTCGCCTTGTTTTTTTACTAAGTGTTGTGGACCACTACAGGACTCTTTGTGATCGTTATCAGTCCCTATAAACATGTTTTCATCCCTTTTATGGCGTTTTCTATTGAACTGAAAAAAACCTTATTTCAAGAACCTTCTAAAAACTTGTTATCATTCCTCTTAAGGCCTTTTCACCCCAAACCGCCTGGTCTAGGTTCATATTTTAACCATACGGGCAATCTGAAGAGTTCTTTGCAATTTTTATTCTAGAACCCCACAATCTCAAAATAAAAAAGGATAAACCTCCGTAGGGCCTACCCAAGCCCCGTCTTATCTTGGCCTTATTTTTTTACCAAGTGCTATGGACCACCATAGGTTCCCCCGCGATCANCGTCTTAATTTCGCCCTGTCTTTATACCAAGTGCTATGGACCACTACGATACCCCCACGTTTGGTTTCGACTCCTCTAAAAACATGTTATCATCACTCTTAAGGCCTTTTCACCCCAAATTGTTTTGTATAGATTCAAATTTTAACCATATGGGCACCATGTAGATTTTTAGGCAACTTTTTTTCCGAAACCCGGAGTCTCAAAAACAGTAAATAATAGCCTTTGATTGAGGATTTCGGAAGGCCCTTCCCAAACCTATCTTATATTAGCCCTATTTTTTTTAAACAAGTGACATGGACCATCATAGGACTCCCCACAATCGGTATCAGCCACTTTAAAACTGTTTTCTTGTGGCATTTTTTGAAGAAAACGGAAAAACAACTATTTCAAGGACTCTCTAAAAACTTGTTATCATCTCTGTTAATATCTTTTGACCTCAAATCGTCTGATTTGGATTCATATTCTAACCATACGGGCACCAAGGAGAGCATTTGGCAACTTTTTTACCTGGACCCTGGAATTTCAAAAAACAATGGCTAATAGCCTATGATTGAGGCCTCCAGAGGGGCCTTTCCATGCCTCGTCTTAATGTCGCCTTGTTTTTTTACTAAGTGTTGTGGACCACTACAGGACTCTTTGTGATCGTTATCAGTCCCTATAAACATGTTTTCATCCCTTTTATGGCGTTTTCTATTGAACTGAAAAAAACCTTATTTCAAGAACCTTCTAAAAACTTGTTATCATTCCTCTTAAGGCCTTTTCACCCCAAACCGCCTGGTCTAGGTTCATATTTTAACCATACGGGCAATCTGAAGAGTTCTTTGCAATTTTTATTCTAGAACCCCACAATCTCAAAATAAAAAAGGATAAACCTCCGTAGGGCCTACCCAAGCCCCGTCTTATCTTGGCCTTATTTTTTTACCAAGTGCTATGGACCACCATAGGTTCCCCCGCGATCAGTTTCAGCCTTTGAAAACTTGATTTCATCCCTTTTATGGCCTTTTCCGAAGAACTGAAAAAAAAAAAAAAAACTATTTCAAGAACCCTCTAAAAACTTGTTATCATTCCTCTTAAGTCCTCTTCACCCAAATCACCTTGTCTAGGTTCATATTTTAACCATATGGGTACACTGGAGAGTTTTTATTGGCAAACTTTTTTCCCGGGACCACGGAAAATAAAAAAACAATGGATAATTTGCATTTCTTTGTCGATCAACATCATAACCTCTCTATTTAAACCTTTTTTCAATTTCAATTTTTTGGTTTGAAATGAATCAAATTAGTTTTTGTAGGATTGAGATGTTTAATTTGTGAATCAGACAAATCGATTGAGTTTTTTCTTGGAGTGTTTCTTTTATAGAAGTTTTTACGACTAATTACATCATAATACTTCTTTTATCTCAGTCAATTTAATCTCAGGAACATATTAAATATTATATTATTCTTTTAAATATAAGATATTATGGAGTGGTATCTTCAATAATTATCTTTAAACAACAAGATTGTCCAATTAACATTTGTTGCCTTCTATATTGTTGGCAATGTTATTACATCACATATATTTAGATCTTTTACAATCGTATTTAAAAACTTCAAATGATTTACTCTTTGGTTGAATGGAAGGAAAAGGAACTAAGGAAGGGAATAGAATAGAAAAGAAGGGAGACAAATAAGAGATAATTTTGATCATTCATTCAAGTAACCCCTCTATTTATAAAAGTAACGTTATTTTGCCCGTAGATGCAACATCAAACTAATTCAAAAAAAGTAACGTGATTTTGCCCGTAGATGAATTTATCCTTTAGGAATTATCATCCTTCCCAATTAGGAAAGTTTTTATGGAAAACTAATGTTACTCTTTCTTCTCCCTTTCCTATATTTTCCCGTTCTCTTTTAGCTTTTTATCCGAATAAAGTGTTAAGGAGGCTTTTCTTATCATTTATTTTCGCATTTTTGATTGAGAAGCACATGAGAGTGAACTTGCTAAGTTACATCACAAATTAATTGCCTAGCACAAAACCGATCGACCACATAAACAATAACCCAAAACTTATATGGTTCGATCCATTACTACAACCTTTAATAAATGACTAAAAATTTAAGCTTAATTCACCACAAATTTTGCAAAGCTTGGTGTAAAACATTGCTCTAGTCATAATAATTTTTTGAAATAAAAATTAATTTTGTTCAAATTAATCACATTTCTCTGTATTTTTTTCGTTGCAACAATTTTTATTTGTGGAGATACTCTATATTTATTTGCAACAATTGTCATTTTACATTATTTGAAAGTCTTTATAAGTTTTTGTAAATGCCTTTACTTTCTAACTCTCTCTACATCACATTTTTTTCCCTCTCTCTATTTTTTTCACCCTCACTAAGATATTTAATTTCACGGCTAAGGAGTCTGTGAACACCAATTTGTTGCAACTAAAAATAATACCAAGGATGTTCTCTACTTTGCTTTAAATGGTTGCATGTAATATGTTATGACAATAATAATATTGAGGATATATCATCTAATCATTTTGCAATAGGGTAAAATTATATTCTCTCCACTTAAAAACGTGTGTTACGTGTAGAGGTAGTTATTGGGCGGGTTGGTGCGGGTTGCAATTCAATAACGGATTATTAATGGACGGGTCAATGAATATAAAAGAGGATTTAAAATCTAAGTGAGTCATTAGTGAAAAATATGCATACGAATCCATCCATATAATTATTTTTGTCAAAACTTTATTTTGAAAAAGTTTTTGGGTTATTACTTTAACCCTATCACGACTCTGTCAAATAGTGACACTGCCCAATATAAGTGTTATTAACTTGAACCTAACCATTTAGCCATTGAGCAACCCTGACCATTAACCAGGTCTAGTTATGTTTACATTTTGCACAATTTTTAGTGCACTTATTTAATTTTAAATATTTTTCACTACGCTATCTATTATTTATTAACTAATAAACTACACCAATTTATATTACTCTCTCCGTTTTCTTTTGTTCAATAAGTTTGAAATCTTGACACTATTCATAAGATGGGAGAATATTTTAAATTACTTTCAATATATAAAACATAATATATTCATATGAGATCCTGTTTGATCCTTCTCAATAAGTATGTTATTAATATTCAATAATTATAATTTTTACACATATACAACAAAATATAATTAAGGTCAAAAAAAGTTAATGGTATATATGCAAGTTATAACTACTAATATTTGAAAACTTATACCCCTCTAACTTTTTTACTTGCTACATATACCCAAAAATAAGTTTATATTTAATTGTTATAATACTTTTTAGGACGTGGGCTATATAGCATACTTAAATTTTTACCCACCTTTAAAATCAATTTAACCACATTTAATTATACTTAACCTTATCCTACCTAAACATATCCTTAATCTTTGTTCCAATAGGATAGGTAACAAGTATATAAAATCGGAGATAGTAACTCTATAACAATATTTGCTCTTGTCCTTGGGCACAATTTATTCACAGTGGTGACTGTCGAGGTTGTACTTTTGTTTGTAGGCAGCACACGAAGAAACCGATCACTAATTACTTTTAAAGAAAAAGGGAAGAAAAGCAATAATGGATATACCGGAGCTATTGGCAATATTCGGGCCGGGTATAGCCGGAGCAGTATTCGGAGCGGGTTGGTGGTTTTGGGTTGACGCGGTGGTTTGCAGTTCGGTTGCCGTCTCTTTCGTCCACTATCTCCCTGGTTATTCCACCAACCATCATCTTTCTCTTTATTTTTACCGATTTCAATTTTAGGGTTTTTTTTCGTATTTTTGACTAATTATTATTTTTTATTATTGTAATGAATTATTAAATTAGGTATATTTGCATCTTTGGCTGCTTTGATGTTCAATTGTGTTAGAAAAGAAGACATCGATTATTCTCCTTACGATGAAGGCGAGTGGAGGTCTGTTTCACTTTTTTAGGTTTCTTGTTGATCAATTTGATTGTTTTTTGTTTGGTAATTGAGCTGAATTGTTACCAATTGTTTGATTTTTTTATTCTATTTCGACAAAATCCTGTTTTTTTGTTTTGTTTTTGTTTTTTTTTTTTTTTT